>JAJOOE010017339.1:0-32372 GCA_036250405.1 Solanum raphanifolium
TATATCATTCTACCTGAGAAAAGAATATAAAGAAAATAGTGTGTCATACTAATTACTAATCATTTTTCTATTATTATTTAAGATAAATTACACGTTGAACTTCATGTAATAATGAGATGCGCTTCTTAATTCTAATTTTTACTTGTGAACAGTATATTAAAAACATAGGCATTTAAGAAAATAACATATAACAATTTAATATAAAAATAAATTATTTTTAAAATCTATAAATTTATATCAGTATGCATTAGTAAAAAGAAAATTAAATTTTAAATCATAAGTATTACCAAAATAACAAATATTCCCATAATTAATACCGACAATACCTGAAATTTGTTTTTGAATTAATCTACATTATTACATTATTTAATTTATGCAAAATGTTTGATTGGGGAAAAAAATATTGATCAAATTCGATTTAATCTTTTTGTTAACAAATTTATTCTTTAAAAATAATTAAAAAAAAACAGTAAACACTTAAAATTTCTCTATGAAAAATTGATATTAAATTTGTAAGTAATTATATTGGGCCCGTATACGGGCCTTCAGTTGTCATGTGCTAAGTAGTAGATATTTCCACTTATTATATATATATATATATATATTTTGTACAAAATAAAGGTGGTTGCTCAATTTAATTCTTATTGCATTATTGTATGCGACAGCATTTTTTTCCAAACTTTTTTGGTCAAATTAATTCTTTTAGACTGGACCTTAGTATTCATTGCTCGGTAATTGAAGCAGAAAAATATGGAAAAGTCAGTATGTTTATTAATTTCAATGGTAGCTGTAGCCTGTACAGATTTGGTCCATTAATAGTTATATTATAAAGCAAAAAATATTACAATTTTGAAATTTCAAAATGGATATGTTTTTGGTCAAATTAAGTATTCTAATTTCAAATTAGTAGGATGGTACTTAATAATAATATCTATAGAAGTTTTTTGTAATTTGAATTTAAAAAAAAAAAAAGAGAAAGGTTTCAATTTTTTTTAAAACTCATCCAATATGTATTTATGAGCCTTTTAATTTCATTCTCATTTTTTGGTGTTGTTTAATTACAGTTTCATCTAAACAAATTTTTTTAATAATTTTGTTAGTTAAGAGAGATAGGGATGAATTCCCATTAATGATTTCATTTAAAAATTTTATACAACGCTAAGAAACAAAAAAAAAAAAAAAAATAGGGGTTCAAGGAAAAAAATAAACAATCGACTCCAACTTCTTAGAGCTGGATTGGGTCAATGACAGTAAATAGTTGATAAATTTTAAGTGTTCGAATTGATTTTACAAATATATAATTACGTGTTTAGACAAAAAAATATTGAAGATGTTAATAAGTAATTAATATTTTGGTTTTAAAATATTAAGAATAAAATAATAAAAAGAAATACGTATAAACATAAAAATTATATATTAGAAGATCGAGTTATAACTTTGACTGATTTTAACTTGTAAATACCTTAAAATTTACTAAATACACAAATAAATTTTAAAAAGTACTTATTAGTCAATTAGCTTATAAACTAGGCCAAACGCCCTCTTAGTCTTTGACAAAAGTCTCGAGTATTTATCCACTAATTTCAAGAGTTCAATTGAAATTTTATTTGATAAGATTGCATGGTCTTGAGTATTTGTTCACTAATTTCAAGAGTTCCTATTAAAAAAGTGGAATTTTGCAACAAAATTTATTTATAAAAGAGAAGGAAAGAAACAAAAAGATGTAAAATAAAATGGTGACCAATGGAGTATATACAAGTGATAAAAAGGTTAAAGGAGTTAATGTAGCAAAGGTTTTTAGGCCCACAAAAGTAGTCATAATGCGTGTCATAGTACCATACGATGTTCTCAAAGCTAATATCATCTCTACGTATAATGGTCAAAGAAATGATGGCATAAGTGATAAGTGGTCCACAAAAATGCACCCTAAAGTCAAGTGATTAAAAACAAAGAGAGGCCCACCTAGAGGGGTTAACATTGTTAGTCACGTAACTTGGAGCGTTCGATATTTGAATTAGGGCATCTCCAACTCTATTTTCTATTTTACTCTTCAAATATAAAGTTTTCTATTTTTTCAGATAATCAACTCCAATTCAATTCTCTATTTTACTCTATAAATTTTTTTTTTCTCTCTCCTTAATATTATATTATTATTTTTATTTTTTTATTTCATAATATAAATCATTTCTTCTTTTGCAAATAATCACTCTATAATCTTTATGTAATACAAAATTTTATTTTTTTCAAATTCTTCATTTAATATTAAATTATATTTTAATCTAAATTTCTAAATAACATAAACTGCAATAAATATTAAATATAGTACATATTAACGAACAATTCAAATGAAAGTAAAAACATCATAAATATTGTATCATTGTAAAAATTATTTTAAATTTTACATAAATACTCAACTTTCAAAACTATTACATTACTCTCATAAATGTTCTATTAATGTATTACGGAGTTCAAAATGAGCATTTTTTGTCCTTATTTTTTTAGGTGTGGCTAAAAATTATTTAAATTAACAATTTCATCTTATATTCAATTATTTCGTACTAATTTACTTTCCCTATTCCATTTTGAACTATAACATCAAATATTTTCATGCTCATTAAAAAGTGTAGTTTAATAATTTATCACTATAACATAAAAGTAGATTGTTTGAATTATAAAGACTTAACTAGTAATATAATAGAAATAATATTAAAATAATCAAAAAGTAAAATAGAGAGGTGAATAGTAGTTCTCCAAATATTCACCTCTCTATAATTGAAGAATAGAGAGTGAAATAGAGAGTGCTTGGAGAACCCATTTTCAATTTTACTCTCCAAATATAGAGAATAGAGAGTAAAATAGAGATGAATTGGAGATGGTTTTAGAGTTCTATTGATTTGAATTCACATGATTTATTCTGGAAAGTCACTTTTTATAGAGGATTTTTTTTTATATTTAGAGCTCGAAATCAAAATCTCTTATTAAGAGAGAATAATCTCATTTGTCTTATGGTATGAAAGTTGTTATTCGCACGTCTTTGATCTCGTAGTCGTGATAGTGATGCTTCCTATCCTTCATTCATTATATTTACTTCCTTTATCTAAATTTATATGGAAGAATTTGATCGAGTACATTTTTTTAAATAAAAACATTTTAAAAATGTATATTAAAATAAATTATAACGTATGACTAAATTTTCTCATCAAAGGCAAGATAATAAGTTCAAAATTATATATCTATTAGTTTTATTTTGCAAATAGCAAGTTGTTTTTTTGGAACAATATAAAAATAAAAGCGTGTCACATAAAATAGATCGGAAGAGCACAATTAATATAAGAAAATTCAGAGATAGTAACGTTATTCGCTAGGGATGTAAACGATTGAGATTGACAATCTGGATTCGTGTAACCATCCATTGATGTGTAGTATTGAAATCCTAAGAAAAATAACTAAAAACTCTTAAAAACAAAACAAAAAAAATTAATATAATATCACTACGTACAAATAAAGATTGACAATTCGAATTTCATAATCACCTAACAATAGTCAGTAGAATATATGGTGACTTGTTTGTTAAAGAAAAAATTTCAAGTCTTCATATAATGGAGCCGATTAACGACCTAAAACAAACATACAAAGACGTTGTATTTTATTAATTAGTTAGTTTCCCTCGTAAGAAATAGTTTCCTTTATATTCTCTTATACACTCAGCTATGAGTTTTGTCACATCAGACTTGTCTAGTACAGTTTATATTTTTCGTGTAGTTTGTGAGTTGTCGCACAACAAGCAGGTTTTCATAAAGTGTTCACCCAATAGGCAGAGGCTGTGGCAGAAATTGTGGATTTCGGGGGTTCTAAAGATATAATCCAGAAACATCAACATGAGCCCTTCTTTTCGAAAACTTAAATTATTGTTATGTTTGTCCATTTCTTTCTTTGTTTGTTTTATCCTTTGTCTTCTTATTTCACCAAAAATTATTTTTCAACAATTAGAAAGGGGGGACTTACTACTCAATTGTAAATTATTGATACTACAGTCTGATGGCGTCTTTTAGTTAACGGCTGATTCCCAAGAAAACAAAGTAAATAAAGTTTTTTATGGAAGTACTGGTTATATATACCACCAAAAAATATAACGAAACTATGTGATATATGGACGACACAACCAACACTAGCAAATAATTGAAATTATTTGGAAGAAAAAAAAAGTGGCCCCTTTTGCAATCAATTCAATGGAGGCACTTTTTAGCAGCCTAGTTCCCACATGTATACATGACAAGGGATATGAATTTACATGTAACTTTATGGATATGTGGGTTTTTAGATTGATGCTAATTCAACAATATTGTAATGTATTTAATACTCATGTCTAAAGACTAGTTTGCATCACATGTTTTGTGGTAATCAATGGTGTGCGTAGAGGTCTCATCTTCCATTTTCTCGTTTTCATTGAATTAGGTCTAACGTCCATTTTATTAATATACTCAAATGATAAGAACTAGATTGAAACTAACTATATCTCTTTCTTGAGTTAACTTTACTCATCATCGATCTTAAGGACTTTAGGAGTCTGGGGGTTCTAAATTAATTTTGTTTGGGAGTTCAAATATTAATATACATATATTTATTTAATTTTCTAATACAAATATAGGGTCTACGAAAAGCTAGTGGATTAATCCAAACTCATGAACCCCCACCTAGCTCCGCCTTTGCCCTCCCCCACCCCACACCTATTCTTTCAATGTTTTATTTTCTAAGTCTAATGGAATTCATAGGTATAAGAACAAGTCTTATTAAATAGAGATTATTATATTTTTCTCCAACCATAAATAGATTGTTAATATGATATAGAAAGACCATTATTAGACTCTCCTTTTTAATTTTCTTTCAATAGTCCAACTTATTCAAAAAAATTGTTTGCCTACATGTGTGGTTTCAATTTTTCCGGTGATTCCAAAAATAATTTTGATATATGATTTTTCACCCCGAATAAAAAGAAGAAGACGGAATGATCGAGTGTGATAAATATGAGAACATAAACATATAAGGTGAATATATAGTGATATTGTATTAGCTAATCAAACTTTATAGTTTTAACTTCAAACATGGATTACTATAAAACAATTTTATATTATTAAATTAATTAAAATCTTTTTATATTGAAATAATTATTATTTTTCGAGGGTAGAGGGGCCTGAAGAACGTGGTACTGTGCACGCGTCAACTTGCAACAGCGTTATCTTAGACAAGGTGGGTCCCACAAATAGATGGATGATAGTTGAGGTGGGACCCTCAAGGCACCATTGCAATTTTTTAGGCTTTCTTTTGGTGGGGCCCAAGGGTTTCTATTATTCAATGGATTACCCAATCAGATGGAGTTTTTAATTGTCGGTAGCGACTGCAATGCGTGGCATCATATTTCCGCAAACATACCACATACTTATTTATATTCGATATTTATCGCCAATCAATAAATTATTTATTTTGTACACATTCAAAGAATAACTATTGAATTTTTTTTTGCATAAATATATGAAAACAAATTGTTTTTATATATATTTAATGCATTCACTATTTTTCAAATGTATGTAAGTATTTTGTAGTAGGATAATTCTGATGTATTTAGTTGACACTTTGGCTAATTAAGTCCATAATTTTCTGATAATCACATTTTTGCACTCTTTTCTTAATAATTTTGGTTTTTGGCATCTAAAAACTACTGCTTAATTCTCCAATGGGATAAATAATACTTGTTCGTTTCCATTTATTTGACATTTTGGCTGCTTTTTGAAAAAAGAAAAAGTTACTACTCCTTAGAAAACATTCAAATAGCTTCCTCTATACTTTGTTTCCAAAAAAAATAAGGTGCATGGCGTGCCAAAACTCAAGATTCGAAGCAATCTTAAGAGTTTGTTATAAATTAGGGCATTGTGGGTGTGCCGTCTACAAAGCTAGAGAAGGGAATAGTAGGGCTACAAAAATTTACTCATATTATATATTTTTATCAATCTAATAAATATACGATACACATATATATCAATCTAATAGTTAAGTTGTATTGGTACGAAGAAAAATGTTGTTCAATAAAATAAGTGAATCTTTTTACTTATTTTTATACGTAAATCTTAAAAGCATTTATATATAATTCAGGTCAGTAATCATAAACCCTGAGCAACACAAGAGAAGGAAACGTTTGTTGCATAAAGACATTTACGCTTAAAAGATAAAATACATTTCTAAAAAAAAAGAGTGAATGAGAAAGATAAGGATAGAATATGTTTCTCAATTCCCAAGTTAAGTCAATATCATCGATGAAGTTATTCATAGAAAGACATAAGTCAATATATTGTTGACTTACATATATTTATTTAATCGATTTAGGAATATTCAACATCATTATGGTAGAGATCTAAAACTACAAAGTAATTAGCTAGAGAATACTAGAAAACTAAGTACCACACGTAAACCATCGTCTCCTTTTATTCTCGTACGTATTAGGCTAGCATTGTCTTTTTTTGGTGTGCTAATATGTTATGGTGATTGGTGGGGATTAAAATGAAAAGATTATTATGTTATGATTGATATTAAAGAGATTGTTTTGCCGTAATTGATAAAGAAAATATTTTAAAAAGAAAGTTGTCTTTAAATAGTTTAATTCAATGTTTCACTTCATTAATAAAAAAAATAAAGAAGTTCGTGGATATATTGATCGTACTTTAATGATATACATTTCTGTAGTGGTTTCTTTTTTGTACCACTCCTTATTTATTACTACTACATCTTTTTTTGAGTGTATAGCTTAATAGGATAGAACTTTGTGAGTTGACTTTTGGCATGGTTAATAGACGTTACTAACTATAGTAATTCACATATTTTAATTTATATTCTATTCTTTATAAAACAATACACAATTTAATATCACAAAAACATACCTGCATTAGTTATATCGCGATTTATTTTCTTACATGACCAACCAAACACTATATTATATCTGTTGAATTTTGCTCTTACATTAATTGTTCCAATACCACCGCCAAAAAACCCCTTATGGTTTCTTCTATTGTCAATTTATTTATAATATTTGGAAATTGAGGTTGATATAGAGACAAAAGCCTTTTAAAAATTGTTTTCTTATCACATCAAGGGAAAAAAAAGGGGGGGGGGGGGGGGAAGGGGATGGTACTTTAAAAAGGAAAATTAATTAATTTGAAAAGGAAAAGTAATAAGTAGTGATTAGATTAATTAGTTATAACGATGTGGTTCATGGTGCATTTTCTCGAAACATTAATTAACAATTACTATCAGCATTAGTATTTGATGCTGCATGCACTTGTAGATAGTTAAGTTAATTAAGGGTTAATTTAATCTCACTCTTTTTAGAAAAAAGAGTGGAAGATTAGTTCCCATTAATCTCCTTAATCTAACAAAAGTGGTTGGAGATTAGTCTTGTTTTGGGTCCCATTTTGATGATAATGTCATATTATTATTATTATTATTATTGCTTCATGAATCATTGTGGGCCTTAATTAAAATGTTGTTTGTGACTGATTAGGTGGTAAGTTGGCGAAATCAACAGCAAGATTATCAAGTCCAAAACAATAATACATCATCTAAACTTTCCCACCGCTATGTCAAGGTCAAGACCCATCCATTAATTGATTCCGTTTTATTTTGATCGGTTTAACACCGTCTATTTGATACCTTATATTATTTAGGGAAAAAAGTCTAAAATATATTCGAACTTTGATTGAAATTGCTGTAACAGTCTCAAACTTTGGGCAGGACCTATTAGCCCCTGCACTATTTAATAAGTGTATTTTAATGATATATAAGTGCTCAGCTGGACAAATAACTATTTATAATGATGCAATATTTATGATGTACACGTAGCACTAATATATCTTTAAAATACACTATTAAATAGTGCAGGGATAATAGATATTTCCCAAAGTTTAAGATTATTACAACAATTTCAATCAAAGTTCAGTTATATTTCAAACTTTTTTCCTTATTATTTACTGGCCACTTTTTGGTTCTATGTGAAACTCTATAATAATATCCTGAAATTTCAATTTTGAATCATGAAGCTTGACAATAAACGATTATTTTTTTATTATATTAGTGAATTTTACTATTTGCATGACTTTTAAGGAAAATTGGGACATTTTAACCTGTGGCATTAATTAGCTTGTAACTTCTTTCCCGGCATCACCTTCCCTTACTAATTACCAAATGACATGTAGTGTATACATGAGATCTCAAACCTTTAAAGTAGTGTTGAAAAGACTTTTTAACCGTATGATCTTTAACTGTAATAGTTTAATTATCATGAAATATGCTCTGAGGTAATTAGTACTCTTTGTAAATGTTGCTAAAGCTTATAGTGACATTGAATATAATGGCAGTTAACAAATATCGATAAAAAATTTAGCCCTCTTTTGTTAATGTGCATATTTATTACCGTTAAAATTGTTTTTGCTATAGTATAAACTGTAATTAAGTGGGTTTCCCAAGATCGAAAAAGCATAATAGGACCCTTTGTAGGGTTGTATATACCATGTCTAACTTTGAAACTTTAATGAAAATGGTTTTGAAGTTGCTAATAATTCAAAGATATTGCGTGAACCCGTACAATCACTTTTAATCCCCAACTATATACTTATAAAGTTTCTTGTCTTCTTATGAGCAAGTTAATCAAGATTTCAAACTTGTCCACTTATAGTTTGAATGTATTTGACGAATACTTCTTGTCCAAATTAATGGTGCTGACAAAACTATATGTGCTACAAAAATAAATAAGATCATTAACTATGAAATTTATCACTAATCTATCCTCAAACAGTTTGTGGTTACGTTCATTTTTTCTTAACACCATGCAGATACATGTATATATATGAAGCAATTCATAAAATTGGATAATTACAGTCCTAAACACTTTGATAAATTAATTTACAATTTATAGTTTGTATATATTTTATACTAAATGAACATATACTATACATATAAGTAACATATAATATATTAGTAAAATAATTGTGAACCGTCTATGAATTTGTGAATTTTCTAATTGCTTGGGCCATAAAATGTTTCAGAAAGTAAAGACAGGTGATAGTTCAGCAAGTATGGATGATTTTATTTTTAGTATCATATACTTATTTTATAATATATAATAACGATGAGCAAAACTGCACTTTTGGCCATGCAAAATAAACAAATCTCTTATTGACAAGTTTCCATGCAAACTCTACTTTCATTATGCTAGTTATCATAACTAATATCCTTAAAGTAAGTGAATGGAGTAAGATATGATTGTTATTAGTACTAATTAATTACAAAAACCCTAACTTTAATTAATATTAGGGTTTCTAAAGCATATTCGAGATCTTACCTATCCCTTTGTTGTGTCTTCATGCCATTGAACAATTTTTTTTTGATAATTAATTATCATGTGCTTTTGCATCATTATAAATGTGTAACAATTCCGGCCTCCTAAACTTAAAAAAAAAAGTTACTCCATCTTTTTCTCTTTTAGAAAAGAAAGAATATAGGAGAGAGCATTAATAGGTTGAATCTTTCGTCTACACTAGATAATAAAAGAAAAGATTTATGTTATATATAGTGATGTTGTAAAGATTTTATGAGCGAATTTTAATATATGATACCAGATTAAATATTAATTTTATTAAATTATTAATTAAAATATTCTTCAATAAATTTACTTGTAATTATTATCTAATATAAGTGACATGCATATGATTATGTAAATATAAATTGTTAAACTATTGAAGTTATGAATATTTAAGTTGGTTACAAATTTAATCACCTTATATGTAATCCTAGCAAACACCTTTACCTACCCCAAGAAAATGTTTATAAAATATAAGTACAAGAGACTATTCAGTATAAACGAACCATTGGTTTCAACACATTTTCAAATTCATTAGGTATAATTTCCTGCATCTGAAGTCTATCTCTGCTTGACTAATTCGGGTATCGCGCACTGAGTAGGTTGACCCTTTCTTAAAGTTGGTTTTATAGTTTTATCGTTTAAACTTGAAACTTCTAATTAAAATTGTCGGCTAGTAGATAAAGGTTTTACAATGGACCTGTGAGGTGAACTACTTTCTTGGGCTTTGATCCAGTCAAGTTAGCCCACTTCTTTGAATCTTTTATAAACTGAATACCTCAAGAATGCACTAAAGTTGGATTACATAAGTAATCATGTTTTTTGGACTAGATATGAATGTGCATGCAAAATTGTTTTTAAGAAAGTAGTGTTGTAATTTTAATATAAATTACTTAACATTTTTTAAAATCCTATATAACAATTATGAACCTTAAAAAAACAGATAAAAAGTATTAGATGATGGACTAAATGATAAATGAAGTTATTTTAGTGGAAAAATTACATAAGTGAAGGTCTTTTATTTAATAATTACCACTTTTAAGTATACTTTTAATTTATTACCATTTTTGTCAACTTTTAGCAATACTTAAACAATTTTGTTCTTTTAAACTTGGCAAAAAGTGTTGTCATTCGCAATTTTTAGCAATATTGCCATTCAGTCAAATTGTTATATATGGTTAAAAGAATAATGTTGACAAATGTCGTAAATATTTTTTAAAAAGTGTACACGTAAGTGATTTTCCCTTATTTAGTAGGGATTTAATTCCTCAAAAGTGATTAGATTTCTGACTGAAGGCCCAAGGCCCATAATAAAGATCCATATCTCATACACAAATGCTAACCCATAAGTGAATGGAATGAAAAGGCTCAAAACCTAAAATCTATCTTTTTCTCCTCTTCTTTTTTGTCGTATAAAGTACATAAATCTCATACATTTCGGGGCTAATTACATTCTAATCCTGAAGTCCCCAATTACAAAAATCCTAAATTTTTCATTGCTCTCGTATACATTCTTTGGTTGTTTGATACATTGAAAATGATGCATTACTTAAGATTCTATTGCGTCGAATACATTCCCTTATCGTGGGATACATTTCTCTACTCTGTTGTTGCGTCGGATACATTCTCTTGTTGTCAGATACATAACTATGAACATGATTCATAATGAGATGGATGTATCCGAGAGGGGATAGGGATATATCCGAGAGGGAAATGTGATAGATGTATTCGAGAGGGGATAGGGATGCATTCGAGATTTTATAATTTTTTAAAATGCTAGGAAATTTTAGAGATTATGATATCTTAAGTTGTGTGTATATATATATGTAATTTTTCCTTTTTTTTAATCAAATAAGTAAAATATGAGAGAAAAGGTGATGAGGTAGGGAATTCAACCTACACCCCTCGCCCCCGGGTTATTTAACCCAACTTCACTTGAAGTTAATTTTTTTTTTTTTGGAGATAGTCATCTTTTTTACAACAATATGCAAGATAGAAAATAAATTTTGGGATAATAATATTATTATTTAAATTAAATATGAAATAACTATTTGGGTACTTTGCTATTTGAAAAAAATTATTTCCAAGATGCTATAGAGCCCTTTATCCCATGATCAACAACTTCTTCTTCTTTTCGGCACTAGTAGATAATTAACTTAATAAAAATATAACTATATATGGCAATTAAATTCCATATTGACATGCACAATTTTGCTCCAATCATGTGAAGAAACTTAAGTGTACCACGGTCCACGTAAATAATAAATAAAAGATATGAAGAACAATTATTTTTGTCTTGTCAAAAAACAATAGTAAAGCTAATTAATGTAACAGTTACCTGTAACCCTATAACCATTCAAATATGTTCCTTATCCTTTTCATTAATTAACTTCATCCTAATATTCCCTTATTGGGCTACAACATGTAATTGAGTACATCCAAAATATAAATTCAAGCATTTCCTTTTATTTTTTCACCTAACTTTTCTCCTGTAATTCTTTCTTTCTTTTCAATCCTTTTCATAAAAGAAGATTTATAATTAGTCTCACCAGCTAGTGAAACTAAGTATCTACTAATTATCAACACTACATTAACTAAGTTGATATATCCACTTCTAGCAGAAGATTAGTTATATTTTTATCCAATTATAACGAAGTCAATGTATATATGATTTGGTCTGAGAGGCATGCCATGCATGGTCGTGGCCTACCAATTTTTATAGTGGCAAACGTTCATTACTAATTCTTCAGCCTATGCGCTCCTTGACTATTTCATCAGTTAATTACTATATATATACCTCTCACCAACACAAGTTATGAATAACTTTATTTATCTAATTTGAGGTCTAGTTTTCATATATATGACAGAATTATAAGTTTTAATTAAGTTACATATTATATTACTGTTTTTCCTATCAAATGTTGTTTTATGCATGGGTGTGTTTTATTGCGTAAAAAAAAAAAAAAAAAACTTTTGTGTTTGATTCGTAATCTCAACAAGAATCTCTTTTTGGTCCCAAGATCAACCTTTTAGGTTTAAGATAATTTATTTGTGTAACCACAACAGCCAACATCCAGTGGAAAAAAAAAGGTGATATGATAAAAATAATAATCTCTTTTTATGATTAAAAGGTCGTAATATTATGGACAATTTCAACATTTCTAGATCTCAGTGTCTCATTATCATGGAATTACAAGCTTTTTGTCACAAAAACATGTCCATTTTGGACTGGACCTCAAAGTAAATTAATTATAATGCCTACAATCCTTAAAATGCTTTTTCACACAAACATGTCCAAATCTAAAAAAAAAGAGACTTACCATCATCAATAATATGTATAACGTGTACAACTTTTTCACACCTTCAGTAGGTAAAACATAAAAAATCTTATTATATTATATCGATTCGACATGACTCTTTTGCGCTAGAGCCAGAATTTGAAATTGAAATAAAAATTAAAAAAAGTCAAAATAAATTAGTAATATTTTTTTTAAACAATATGAGTTGATATTGGCCTAAAATTTGAGCCACAAGATTTGAGCATAAAAGTCTTGAGATATGATAAAGATTGAAGATCTGAAGGAGATAAATGGAAATATTGGTATCTCAGTAGTCAAGATTCTCATACTTATAAGGTTTAGCATTTCTCCGTTATCTTTCTTAGGTTTCTATTTAAGAATATTTTAAGATTCTTACCTATTTTCTGATGTTCGATAAAATACTCTTGAGAATGGAGTGGGGATGGGGACTAGGATTGCAGTGAAAATGATGTGTGTTGAGAATGATGAGCATACAATCAATATAAAACGTCACTTGTGAAATTTGTTTTTCTTATTTCTACTAAAAAGGTCATTTTCCTAAAGTCAAAAAAATTGATCAATTGAACATAAAAATAAAAATATTGAAAAACAATTTTAAAAAAATTATTTTCGTCCGTACCGAACACACCCAAAAATTGTTTAGTTCTAATTACCTATTTGAACTTGACATTGGACAGCCTGTTAGAAGTGATTGCACATAGAATACCATATATGATGAGTATACCTAGCTTTCTTAATTAATTGATAAAAGTTCATAAAGAAATATTCAACAGTAGTCCAAAAAGATAGGTGAAATCTTGAGAATTTTTGAAATATTTGATACCACCATAATATCAAATAATTATGTAATGAATGATTAAATTCCTTAACAAAGCAAACCAAATTATAACATACCAAAAGATTGTCGATCCTTCTGTGTTTTTGGATGTAATAATGAGAAGCTTTAATTATTTATTTTTTCAAATCATGTTTTTTTCTGTTTCCCTTTGCCCATTAGGGGTTTGATGTCACGAATGATAATATTTTTTTTGGAACATATGTGTTTTTAAAAATAAATAGATTTTTTTTAATTATTATTATTATTTTATATCAAATAAATATACAAAAATGTTATCTTAAAAGTATTTATATATAATCTTTATAAACACTATTTGAAGGTGGCGATGAATAGTGTGGCGATGGGGTTATGGTGTTGGGTGAAGATGAGGTATGTTAAAGAAAGAGAAACCATAATCAATGTGAAATTTGTTTTCCCTATTTGCATCGAAGGAAATTATTTTCCTTGTTTTCAAAAGTTATTTTTCTTAAGAAAATATTATTAATTTTTTCGACCAATTAAATATAAAAAAATTAAAATATAAAATATTTTCCAGCATACCAGACACACCCAAATGAAAAAAGAGCTACTCTACTATTGACTTTCATTTCTTAGAACTATTATTACAACAAAAAAAGAAACTTTATCTTTGTGGACCTTTTATGTTTCATGATATATTCATTTTGATACCTTTCTATGTTTCTCCAAGTCCATTTGGCTTCTTCTTTTTTTCTCCCATTTTGGAGGTATTAATTATATTGTCAATGTTATAATAAATTTCTTGTATAGATTAAATCCTAGTTATAAAATTGTAACAAATTAAGGACATTGAACTTTAGTGTTCTGTTCTACACAGTAATATGTGCCACAATTTGCTCATTTGAGTGAATTTTTAATATTTTTAAATGATAAAATTTCCATTAATTTCAACATCTTATTTTTTTTTATATTATCTCAAGATGAAGCATTTATCCCCATTCAGTTTGATTCCCAACAATTAAGCTAACTACTACTAGTGGAAAAGCAAATTAGTGTGAGAGACAATTAATTAGAATGAAGGGTAGCTGCACCGAGTATTCCATGTTAGCAAGGTTTTGAGAATTAACGTCGTATTTAATTTCAGGAGTTGTAATGTAGAAAATCTACCTTAATACAAATATTAATGACTTTTTCTATAACTTAAATTTGGGACCTATAAGCCATATAAAAGATAATTTTAGCATTGGCCGTCCAAGACTCTCCTTCATACTATTTATATTAAGGTGTAATTTAATAAAATCAAGATTTGCTTCACTCCTCAACCATGTGCAAGGAGGAGAGCTTCTTAATTAGTCAGATGTGATTATTATAAATTATTGAAGTATATAATATGATAGAATCATAGAATATATAGATGCATAAACCTTTCGCAGACCCCCAAAAGGGTGTCATTTTAATTGATTAATTAATACATAAAAGAATATTTTTTACTTTCCAATTAAATAATCTGCAAAAAGGTGAAGACAATAACTGGAATATCAGCAAACCCAACATATAATAACTCAAGAAAAAGAGACTTAACAGAATATAACACTTAGAACAACCTTAATCAATATTATCTTGGGAAATTAAGTATTAGAAAAAGAAAGAGTTGGATATTCAACAAATTATTCCCATTGTCTTTTTTTATCAAAAGGAGCAAAAAACCAAAAGAGAAAGACAAAAACTAAACAAAAGCAAGCATACACATGCATGAAACAAAAGAAAATTAGGACAAATTTAATTTCCTAAGTAGTTGTAGTACTCTTGATCATGTCCACACCCTAATATTCTTATTAGATTTATAGGTGTACAACATATAACATGTAAATACAAGAATGTTGCCCAAAAGGCAAAATAAAAGAGTCCTGAGAAAGGGGGAAAATAGGGACATTGGACCACAAAAGATCAATGGAATAAAGTGCAATATACATGGTTCAATTTTTGCCAACCCCAAGTCACTTAGGGTAGGATATAACGTGACATTTAGGGGCTCCAAGCATATTTACTTGACTCTCCCATTAAGGTAGTGTAAAAATATTAATAACTATTCGAAATTGAGTTTTATTTTTAATATTTATAACATAAAATACTTTTACACACATGTAATTTGTCTAAATTGATATAAAAGTGACTCTGATATCATTTGTGATGGGCAACCTGTTAGTAATATTGTCCAGTCTGAGCCTAGATCTATACGATTTTAAAACACAACACTAATGTACTGACACTGTAAAACCTACTTATTTATATATCCAATCTCTCATGTTTTGTCGATATGCATGTGACTTCTTATCCTAAGCTGAATGTCACAACTCACATGCATAATTATAGGTAACCGTCTATAAAAGTGTGACTAGTAACTTATAAAATTAGACAAGTTATGGACGACAATACATCAAAATAGACTAATAAAGTAAAAAAAAAAAATTCACTATATCAAATGCATATATAAGCTCCATCCTATGTGATTTTTGGGTATACCAAATAAAAGGTTGTCTCCTATTGTTTTTGTTTTGATAAGTGTAAACTTTTTTCGACGGGCTACTAAAAAGCAGTGTAAGGCTAGTAATTGTGTAAAATGAGTTATCAGATCATAGTACAGTATCTATCTTTTTCACTTTAATCACATAAGTTATGACTTGTCAAATTCTCTTATCTGACTATACTAATAATTGATGACAATTTTGAGGTCGTAGCATATGTTACTAGTCAATAAAGTCGTGAAGACCTTAGAGATTTAAGTTGAAATTTCAGAAGAAATAAATACTTGTGTTAGTTAGAAAGTATATACGTAATTGAGATGTACCCAAATTTAATCATAATTATAAAATAGAAACAAAAACTATGACATGTAGTATGTAGGACATAATTAGTATAGTGAGTAGCTAGCTAGCTAGGCCATATTATTATTTTTCTGCTTCGTTGTTAGGTAACCATGATTTGCTAAGTAATTATTCAAATAAGTACTATTTCATGGTAAACTAAAGAAAATGCCAGACGTATAAAAGTATAACGTCTCCCACATAGACAATTATTTTTGTAATACGTAGAGAAATACAACAATTCTTACCTAAATTTTAGAATAATGAGATTATTGTTTAGGCATGCTTATCCAAAGTCAATACCAATTTTTATTTAAATTGATGACATGCAAACCTACCAAATCAATATTTTTTCTAGCAATTATTAACGCTGAATTATGCTAAATAAAATTTAATTGTCGTTTGTTGATAATTTCTTTATCTTCAGTTCCATGTCTACCAAATAAAAATAATAAATCACTTATTAGTACTATAAAATAATTTTTTTGTTTATAAAGCTGACAATGGAATTGACGATGAGTGTCATTGATGTAATATAAGTGAAATGTAGGGGTGATTATGGTAGAGAAAAATAGTGAAAGCGACTCCCACTATGGGCAACTCCCCTTGATGACTACAATCTCTGAATAAGCTTCTGACTTCCCATTAAGAAGAAGTAAAAAAATGAATAAAATGAAAAGTAAGAAAGTACAAACTTTGAGGTCCCCCAATTTACATGATTCCACCAAAAGCAAAAGGAGGTTGCTTTACAAATAAACTACCTCCTGCCATCGAGAGAGTTGCTCGTATGGCAAGTAATTCTCACTTTTAATTTTAAAATTATGAGTTTGATTTATCAAATGAGTAAGGGTAAAGGAGCAAAGGTGAGAGCTCCGAGGAAAGAAATAAAAAGTTAACAAAAAATATATACATATTGTCTCCTCCGTCATGCAGGGTGTTTGATTGAATAGAGAGTTTAGAAAAATAATTAAGTGAAAATTATCATTTGAAATAAATAAACGTAATTAAATTGAATATATATGTCACATTGTCAATGAAACATCCTCCTTGTATAGAATATACAAATACAGCCCACACACACCTTCCTTTAGCAAATAGTTAAATTTTTTCTATCTTTGCTAAAATATAGTAATTATAATATGTAAATACAAAATGAATATATGGTAAGTATTTTGAATTAGCGTTATTGTTTGAGAAAAAAGAGAATTAGCGTTTTTGTTTGAAGAAATTGCAAATGAAGATTCCATGTATAGTCCCAATGCACAAAACACAAAAGCCCCTGAATTTCAAAAAGACCAGAAAGCTGACAACAAAACCCCCCACACAGTGGCAAAACTGTAGTTCCCTACTACCCCCAAGCCTGTTTCTGTCAATTAAATTCTCTCCACATTGGTTACTTTCTTTAATCATGGCCAATT
The DNA here is from genome assembly GCA_036250405.1 of Solanum raphanifolium. Taxonomy (NCBI): domain Eukaryota; kingdom Viridiplantae; phylum Streptophyta; class Magnoliopsida; order Solanales; family Solanaceae; genus Solanum; species Solanum raphanifolium. The sequence continues at coordinate 17,802 of JAJOOE010017339.1, forward strand.
TTTAGCTGCACCATTTTCTTCTTCATCTAACAAGTGATGAGCAAATACCATTGTCAGCACTGAGAAAAACACACTCAAACTAAACTTCAACCACTCAAAACCTTCATAAAAAAGCCTTTCTTTTTTCATCCAAAAACACACACTGTGACATAACATTAGTATACACCAAAGATTCTATATCCCACTCAAGAACTCTGTAAAGTTCTGATCTTTACATTTATCTACACTCAAATTTTCATTTTTTTCTTAGATTCTTTATTTGGGGTTTTCTGAAAATGGAGAAAATTGTGTTTGTTGTGAACTGTGAGCTTAAAGCTTGTGGTATTGTGTAGTTTTCTGTAAAGGTTCTTATCAGTTTTACTATCTAGAGAGAAAAGTTTTAGCTTTTCTCATTTTCCTCTCTTTTCACTTTCTTTCCTCTCTTTTGTACCATTATAATGGGTTGCAGAGTTATGATAGTAGTGAATTTGGATCCACAAAGGAAGAGAAGTGGTGGGTTGAGAACTAAACAGGCAGGGCGTGGGTCTTGCCGAGGAAGTTAGACCATTTACTTCAGAAATAGTTTAAAAAGAACTGTTTTTTCCCCTCTATTGAGACATCCATATATGTAATATTGTTTTGGTGTCTTCTGGGGATACATACATATAACACCAAAACTTGCTATGGGGTACTTGTTGAAAGAGGTTTTGAAAACTCTCTGTGGAGTAAACCAGTGGTCTTATGCTGTTTTCTGGAAGATAGGTTGCCAAAACACCAAGTGAGTTTTCTAATCAATGCTTCTTTCATTTCTTCCATGTGGGTGTTGCTTTATTTTAAAAAGAAAGATTAAATGGAAGTAAAAAGATGTAATCTTTGTGTTCTGGTTTGAGTACAAAGTTACGTGAGTTCTTGTTTTAAACACAATGGAGAAAAATGCGAGTAAAAATATTTACCTACTCTGCTGATAATTGTTTTTTCTTTGGTGAGAAAATAGAGGGCAAATGAATGTATGAACTGGAAAAGTTCAAAGTTTGACGGTCCTTTTGTTGTTCAGTGCTGCTGCAAAACTGTAAATTGAGTCTCACTGATTCTATTGTGTTCAGTTCCTTTCTTCACAGTCTCCCTTGTTTGACCAAAAGACAAAGCTTTCTTGATATGTATTATAATGCTGTGGTAATAGAGCTAAAGTTGTTTATTCCGTTGTTGATTATGATATGATTGGACTGATAATAGATTTATGGGATGTTGTTGTAATGTTTGTGTTTTGTAATCTGATGACTTCATTTTCAGTTTTTGGAATGTTGTCGCTGGTCCATTCTGTTTTGTCTTGAAGAATCTTTGAGGAAGTTGAAAAAAAACAGATTTGTTGTAATTTATAGAACCCTTTCAACTGCTGTGATCTGCTTTGCACAAACATACTCATTACTGCTTTTGTCAATTTTGTTCCTAGTATCAAACTTCTTGTCTCTTGTTCTTTAGTTTATTACACTTTTCCAGTAATCTTGTGATATAGGAATTCAGAGAGCTGTCGCTTTCTGTGAATGACTTTACTGATATTTTTCTATCCTTGATTAAAGTTTTTCAAGCACTGCAAATGAATTGATATTTCTCTTGTGGTTTTCCAGGATTTTAATTTGGGAAGAATCTTATTATGAAACTTCAACATTGTCTAATATTCATGGAACTTCTGGAGTTGAGAATCCAGAACTAGCTTTCCAAGATTGGAGTACTGGTTGGGTTTCTGATGGAGTTCAAAATTCTCAGCTTCAGAATCAAGCAGGGGAGAACTTGCATTTGCTTGTAAACAAAATGATGATGGACAATCAGTTCAATCTAGTAGGAGAAGGGTATGGCCTTTTCTAAATGTAGCTTATCAATGTTTTCTATCCTAAAATTAGAGCGCATAGAGTTACTTCATATGTTATATCGTTAATATTGTGTCTCAGACTAATTGGCCGGGCTGCAGTTACTGGGAACCATCAGTGGATTCTTTCGGAGGGTTTAAGTAGAAATGCTCATCCACCAGAGGTACGTATTTGGATAATTCTTTCGTGCCAATGGTCAATTGTTTTCCTTTAGGATGCCATTCTACCCTAAAGTATTGTCTGTGAGCTAAGTTATAGTATGTTTCTACTTTCACTAGTGCATTCAAAATATGAACAATTTCCCTTTTAAAAGTTCCCTGTGTGGTTAAAGAAGTTTGTTTTACTATTCAACTGAATTTAGAAGCTCAGAAATCTCTTAAAGTTAAGACAAGCTTAGATACTGATGTTAGATCGCTTCAATTTGGTGAAACTAAGATATAATGCTGTAGTATACTACTGGGTTGATCAACTGATGTTTCGTCTTACTTCCATATTCTGTGGTTTTATTAGGTTTTGAAAGAACTTTGCCAACAATTTTCAGCTGGCATACAGGTAAAATAATCTTGATGTCATTGAAATGCTAAACTGTCTCTATTTTTTGCAACTTATTTAAATTCTTTATACATCATTGTTATGCAGACAATTTCAGTTATTCCTGTTCTTCCTCATGGCGTTGTTCAATTTGGTTCATACTTGCACGTAAGTCTTTCGCTTTCTTGCCCTTTTAGAACCTTAACCCACTGTTATATTCTTGGTCAGCCTTCGAGTTGATTGGGCTCTGTTCTTAATAAATAAATCATTAGCCAATTGAAAGTGGACATGATCAATTCCCAGTTCAAACTTCTAACGAAAAGGTCTTGTGTGCTTTAAGGTTTGGGGAGGGGGCTAGATATGGTAAGTGTTTTGTTGCCGGTTATTGTAAATATAAAGCAGTCATAAAGAAAGTAATTTGTAAAATGTGCTCAATCTTTTAGTTAGTGCTAGTCTAGATGTGCCCAGGGGTGATCATTTTGTTTGTCAATATTTTTAACTGTGCTCAACTGGTTCAATTATTTGCTCAAAAGTGAAATGGTCATTTTGTTGCCTCAGATAATGGAGAATATGGGATTTGTGGAGGATGTGAAAACACTAATAAGTCAACTAGGATGTGTCCCTGGTGTTTTATTATCTGATGAGAATGCAACAAAAGAACCTGCACTAGAAACTTCCAGACCAGTTTACCTTGGGAGTTCAGTCTCAACGGAATATTGTGGGAGAGCCAAAGTAATGAACTCTGCTTCAATAATCGACAAGGGTAACTCAATTCAGACTGAGGGTTTCGTTGGTCAAACTTCTTTTTCTTTGGTTGATGCAACGTTTCAAGACTCCAATGTCACTCAAAGTTTTGCTGACTGCCATGATAACCACTTCCACAAGAAAAATTCGCCACAAGTGAAACCATGCATGTATATGAACAGCCAGCTGACAAATAATGTCATCAGAACTGAGGTAATTCCTCCAAACACCGACATATGGAAGAAGCAACAGGCTTCACAATACATTCCAAAGCCACCGTTCTGTCAGGAATCTTCTGTTGGCTCATTAACTCTAGATAGTGACAGCATAATGTTAACTGAACAACAGATCTCTGGTGAAAATAGTCTTGCAAAAAGCAATTTAACTCTACCAAATGTCTTAGGATCATCTCATGGAAGATCCCATCATGGAGTGATGTACAAGTCAATTCCACATCCCAATTTTTTCGCCGATGCCAGCAGACCACCACAGAAAATCATCTCTTGCACAGAGCATATTGGAGATGGGCTTCAAATCGGTTCGTCTGAATTGATGGCATCTTCTAAATATGATGTGAACCATGTGATCAATAATCATTCTTTGGATGGACAAGGTGCACAATATTTGTTGGATGGGAGCAAGAGAATGGTAGAAAATGATTTGTTTCAAGCACTTGGCGCTATATTAACACAGAATGAGAATCCAAGTTCAAGTGAGTGCATTCAGGATTTTTATAGTGAAAAAATTGAACACGGAGCGCGGAATCCGTTATTTGACAGCGCATATGGAGATGTGCATGTCCAATGTCAGTCTGGGGATGACTTGTTTGATGTTTTGGGTGCTGATTTTAAGAAAAGTCTTCTAAATGGCATCTGGAATAATGAGCAGTGCAATGAACCAAACTCAAACACAAAGGATTGGATTAAAAATAGCTCGACTTCTACAATAAGTCGGGATGCTTCTTCTACCATCAACCAGGGAAACTCAGATAGTTGTATGTTCTCCATGACTGGCTTTGACCGTATTTTAGATACTATGGTATCAAATCGTTCTGCTAAGCAGAGCCTGGATGACAATGTTTCTAGCCGTACGACTATAACAAATTTGAGTAGCTCTTCTGCCCCTAATGCTTCATGCTCCTATGATCGAGTTGGGGTCTCCAGTCAAATTCAGGGAGAGCAATTTGTGTCTCCCAAGACACTTCCAAAATCAGGATCAATGAGTTCTTCTTCATACAGATCTGAATGCTCCAAAGAAGACACAGGAATGTATTCTCAAAGTAGTTCAATTTATGGATCAACGATCAGTTCATGGGTGGAAAGTGGTTATGACACAAAGCCATCAAGCAGTGTTTCAACAGGCTATTCTAAAAAGCCAGATGAAATGGGCAAAACAAGTCGCAAAAGGCTTAAACCAGGAGAGAATCCTAGGCCAAGGCCAAAAGATCGGCAAATGATCCAAGATCGTGTGAAGGAACTTCGAGAAATTGTGCCTAATGGGGCAAAGGTGATACACATCTTACTCTTTTGATATTTTTATTTTATTATTTTCCAATTTTTTAAATGAAAATTTTGCTCTTACTAATGCTTTTCCTTGACGGATCATCTGATTTCAGTGTAGCATTGATGCACTGTTTGAACGCACGATCAAACACATGCTTTTCTTGCAAAGTGTCACAAAACATGCAGACAAACTAAAACAGACTGGAGAGTCAAAGGTTAGCTCATAACCATTTAGCCTTATTCTCGTGATACTGAAAAAGTTGAGTTTTCTTATTGATATACTGTGTTGAGATTTGGCACTTAAAATTATGGCTGGAGATCATGAAAAAAGAAAGTTTCCAAGTTCAAGAAAGTCAGAGAAGAATATGATAACATAATTACACTCTACATAATTTCTCAGGTTTCTAGCTACAAAGATAGCTAGTTTAAGCTATAAGTATCGTAGTTTATAAATCATATAGGAGGCCTGAATTTCATGTGAGAATTGGTCATCACTTCTGTCCGTTTTGAACCCGCAGATCATCAGTAAGGAAGGAGGATTGCTTTTAAAGGATAATCTTGAAGGTGGAGCAACATGGGCATATGAAGTAGGCTCACAGTCTATGGTCTGCCCTATTATAGTTGAGGATCTAAATCAACCTCGTCAAATGCTTGTGGAGGTTAGTGTCTATGCATCTCAAAATAATGATCCTTTTGTTCACTCTCTAGCATATCTGACAGGACATCTATTACTGGAAAAATATGACTGATGGTTCATCTAAACTTTCTGTTCTCTGCAGATGCTTTGCGAGGAACGGGGCTTATTTTTGGAAATAGCTGACATTATAAGAGGATTGGGCTTGACTATCCTGAAGGGGGTGATGGAAACAAGGAACGACAAAATATGGGCACAATTTGCTGTAGAGGTAACCAATCAAGATTTGGATGTAACCTGCCTCTTGTACTCCCACAATTTTTGCTTGGTTGTTTATCATTTAGCATGACTTAGACTTTGCTATTTAAAAACAGGCAAACAGAGATGTCACAAGGATGGAGATATTCATCTCACTCGTTCGCCTCTTGGAGCAAACAGCAAAAGGTGGAACAGAACCTGTCAATGCTGCTGATAACAACACATCAATGGTGCATTCATTCCACCAAGCAGCGACATTACCTGCAACTGGTAGATCTTGTAGTTTGCTGTGATCAACACGTTACTACTGCTTCACCCGGTAATGTTAAGAGCAAGCGACAATTACATGCTTGCCATGACTAACATTTACACCAAAATGATACTTCTGGTGGTTCTAACGCTACTCGGTAATTTTTGTGTCCCATGAGCCAAGTTGTATCAGAAACTCAGAATCCCCTGAAGAGAATAAGCTCTACTTTAGGCCCTCATTCAAAGTGGATAGAATATTCCAATCCATCCCTGGTTGTAAACTTGTAAAATATGTAGCTATGCTATAGAATACCTCCTGTAGGATGCTATGATTGCACAAGTTAGTTGTTGTTTTGATTCTTTCCTTAAATGTGCTTGTTTTATGGGGTTGGTCATAAAAGGGTTGTTTGGTTTAATGTATAGGAAAGTTTGAGATGATATAAGGGGTGCTGGGAGATTTTATTAGCTGATGTCTTCCTTTATTGCAATTTTTGTGTTTTTGGACTTCCAATTCTGTTTCTGCTACCCAAATGACTGTTGAAGCTGTCCTTTGCCCTGTACTATTTCTGTCATTTTTGTGATTTTGCTTAGCTTACAGCGTTGCGAAAAAAAACTGACTATCGTCTTAATTGGTTGAATGACAATAGTTGAGTGACTTTTATGTGGAGTATAAAATATGGAGTAATTTTCTGAGATAATTACCATTAGTTCATTGACTTTTGTGTTACAAAACAAAGTTGAGTAACTTATTGAGAAAAAAAAGTTGCCTTTTATTGACATTATTTACACCATAAAGGTTATAAACTATTACTTGAGCCAAGGCTGCATATACACCACCTTTCCTAGAATTCACTTGTGAGATTATACAGAATATGTTGTTATTGAAAGGTTGTAAACAAATTATTACTGCATCATCAACTGTGCCTCTCATAATCAGGAGCGGAATTTCGTGGTGTGAAGGAAATTCTGACTGAATCTTTTTTGTCTAAAAGTTTTATATCATGTAACAAAATTTCTTCACAGGGGAAAAAGTTCCATATTGTGTAACAAAATTTCTTGTGACACAACACCATATTTTTTTCCGAATCTTTTAGAAATTCTGACTTCGTCACTGGTCCTCACTCTGCTGCAACATCATGATGTACACTTTCTGTACTCGGCTGATCTGGCATTACTCTTTTCGTTTTCCAACTATTAGTTTTTATTCTCACCGGGGTGAATCGATTAGTCTTCTTGAATCTTGCTAAGGCAGCAAGTTGATCAAACGATTCCACCATCTTTATAGTATAAGAAACTGTTTCTATGAGTAATGAAGCTACTGTTGCCATAGGAATGATATCAGAAAACCTCCCATGAACTATTTGTGTGGAGTAAGGATTTGAGATTTTCAGCAGCAATTTTTGCATTGTCAATGTGGACTATAATGGTGAGTGGATATGTCATTGTCTTCATAGCCAATGCTAATTCTTTTAAAACATGACCACATTCTGTACACACCTTCATGCATGGCTCTTGGATTTTAGTTCTAATTTCCTGTTCAATCTGCAATATTTGTAGTAGATTAGTTAATTAATTAGTTAGTCATTTCATATGTTTAAGTAGGACCATATACATACAACTTCAGGAAAATGAGCGGTATTGAACTTTTGACAGTTACTTGTCTCGGAAAGTCAAAATTTATTGACCTTTGAAGATTTGCCTATGAGACATAGCAGGGTCAAAAGTTCAAACTCAGCCATCTTTTGTTTTTTTGATAAATATTCTTTTTGTCCCAAAATATTTTAAGATATTTTTTTTTAAATCATATTGATATGAGAAAAATTGCAATTTATATCATATTGTAGTAGTTTTTCTATAGTTTTGAATACCTGAATTTTAATTTGAAAATATTGAATAAATCTAATCTAATTTAACTGCGAAAATTAGTCAAGTTGATTCTAGAAAAACTAACGGACTACTATTTTGAGATGGAGAAATTATAATTACCTGAGTTTCATAGTTAAGATAGACATTTAGGGCATGAATTCGATAAGCACAATCTCGAGCAATGCCACCAATTTCCAAATATTGAGCCCAAGGATGACGATACCTAAACTTCCCATGCCTAGGCTCCCATTTTGCAAAATTTGCCTACAAAAACATGAAGAAAAAATTAAGGAGAAAATTACAAATACTCGTTATGTTCTAATAAGAAATTTTTTTCAAAAAACTGTCTCAATTTATGTGACCACTCACCAGTACTTCTTCAGCGCTTTTTGAATTAAGCACACTTTTATATCCCTGCAAATCAGATGTTTTTAGTTCACTAGGTGTCCCACTTGATGTGTTTAAGTATTCAGTCCCAACGTTAACAAAATTTAAGACTTATATAACTCACTGTATTTTTGGTTATTATCTAACATGAAGTATAAAAATAAAAACTATATATATACCTTCAAGGAAAGAGCCAAGTTTTTCAAAATTAGAGGAAATATGAAAATGCAAACAAGAAGGCAATGGCACATCCTATAAGAATTGTGGATACCTTTGTTTCCAACACTTGTGAAACGGACACCAATGAAAATGTCAAAATAAAAATAAGGACACCATAGTCATATCTTGCCTTCAATTTTGGGAGAAATCTCAAATATGTCACTATTGCAACTGCATGTACAAAAATAGCATTAATTACAACACATAATCTAGAGAAAACTATTGAAAACACCCCTTTACTTGATTAACTAAACTTAAATACACCCCTCCATTTTTGTAACATGATGAATGGAATACATCCCTAGATTCTCGCCAAGTAGCTAGAGGGGTATTTTTAAGGCTGTTAATAGTTCGAAGACGAAACTAATAATTTGCTTCGTGTTTTCAAAATATTTTAAAAAGTACTCTCTCGATCGGTCTGAGTTGTACAACGTAACCCTTTGTCAGTATATCACGCGGTTTATTAACAAAATAAAATAAATAAATAAATGACTACCGTATAATGCTATCTCCAAGAATGATTGAGCACCTATTTTTGAGATTTGTTTTTCAATTTTGCCATGCTAAAAATAGATGGGAACTCGACAAAAACAAAGCATTTATATGAAGAAGCTCTTATCATCGATTTAATAATTTGTTTGGTCAATCTAATATTTTAAAAAGAACTCTCTCAGTTCCTTTTTACTTGTCCAATTTTTACTTTTTATTTTTTCTCTTTTTACTTGTTATTTTTTTACAAATCAAGAAAAGACAATATTTTTTATTTATTACACATTCAATTTATTTCGAATTAATGTTTTTGAAAAAGGTAGAACCACTTTAATGAGTAAATTGATTTTGGAAATTTATTAATCAATAGGAGTAAAATAGTATACTCACTATATCAATTATTATTTTCTTAATAGGCGTGCCAAATCAAATATGATCAAGTAAATATAAAAGATGGAGGGAGTATTTTTTTAAAAAAAAATACGTTATGATGAGAAACAATTTATGTTTGGCCAATTAATCTAAAAAGTACTTTTGAGCAGCAATTAATTTTGATCAAGCTTTCAAAGGGTGTTCCTAAAGTGTATTTTCTCAAAAAGTACTTTTGAGAAGAAACTATATGTCTTTTAGCTTATGAAAGACAGTTTTGGCTATCTCCAGAAGCACTTCCCCAAAAGTTTTGCAAACATCTCATGACTTTTTAAAAATAAACCATTTTGATCTCTAAAAAACTTGGTCAAACCGTGAATTCAACTGAACCTATATTGCTTTCAACACAAATTATGTATGGAGATGCAATAACTAATTGTTTAAAATGTGTACAATAATAAGTAGTACTTATTTTGAATCTAGATCTTTGATATTTCTAGCTCTAATTGTTTGATCTCGGATTAAACATGTCGTACGTATATCTTTTTATGAGTTAGTAAAAATCCTTCACAGCGAAGTAATACATTTAGGGAAGGATGAAAAGAACCCTCGCGGGGAGTGAAACTCATATTTTAGTGCTTATTTTAATTGGAACGATATTTCAAGCTGGTTATTTTTATGACCGTAGTGTCCAGACCAGTTTTCACACACCTCAACTAGTTCCACGACATATCTATTTCAAGCTAACTTTTTCATCGTGTTACAACTTACAACCATAGAAATGAGATGTTGGTTCAACTAAAAGTGCTTTTATTGAAAGAAAACAATTTCATGGTCTAAATACTACTACAACTGAAAATATAGTAGCAGCAGCACTAATTAAAGACAGTTCATCAGTTGAAGCTCAAGAAACACTAATAAATTCCTGGTATGACCCGGTAAGGCACCTTTTCACAATACTTTTTCCAGTATTTGCCATACCTGCAAAGGAGCAAGACATTATCAAACTCTCACCTTCACTAGATTTTCATTAGACATGAAAGAGATCGAAACGTCCTGTTGTTTACTGTTATTAGGGGGTAAAATGCTTGCACTAAATCTTTTCATCAGTTTTAGTTCAATCTAACTTCATACCTCGAAGTGCTTATACCTCTCGCTTATCAAAGCAAGCCTATGTTAAAAGTAACATCCTTTTATGGCCGGACAAGGAAACCTCAGACAAAGACTGTCTCTTGATGCTAGTATTTAGCCCTATGTTACTTGGATCTTCCAAAGACGTGGGTGGGCAGCATTTTTGGAGGATCCAAGCAACATAGCTTCTGGCTTCCGGCAAGAACTCTCTGTATCTCTCTCAGTAGGACATACAATGGACTATAATTTCACCATTTCCTTAACTAAAAAATGAAATAAAAAAGCCCTTTGCAATCTCTGCCTATTGGAGAATGGAGATGTCTCTTTTGGTACTTATCCTAATTTTGAAGCATTATTGTATTGTGCACAAGGGAGAGCGTTTTAGTTCTCAACTATAAAAACAATAGAAACATATACTTGTTCGCACGCAAGTTTCTTTGTGTATTGGATTGCATAATGATCAAGTTTTTGTTAAAGATTGAGAGTTGCTTACTTTGACTTGCACCGTTCGTCATCCCTTTTGGCTCGATCCAAAAGGAGGCCCGTCAGATAGATTACATAGAAGTAGGGAATGAACTGCAAGGAGGAAAAGTTATGAAGGAGAATGGATTGGTTAGATTCTAGCACCTTAAGTAGACAGTGCAAAAATGATAGAGAGGATGCAGAATATTTTTAAATCTCTTCTTGATATGCATAAAAATGTAAGATTCTGTCTATTTGATGTAAGCAAATGCTTACATGGTTGAAAAGAGCTGGCACACTCCAGAAAAATGAAGCTAGTATTTCTGGAACATAATGGAAATGTCGCGATAAGCCCCACCTGCAAAAGTTTGAGGTTTATATTTAATGTTGTGTCTCAAGTATACAGTACTCTCAGCATCGAGTTCTTGAGAAATAGTTAAAGAACAAAACGGTAAAGATGTTCTCTGAACTACACATGCTAGCTCATTTAGCAGTCTTTTGTAGCAGCAATCTTGTACAGCTTATAAAGAATAAAATTGGTGGTTCAATTAACTACAGCTTGTAAACAGGAAAATTAATGGTGGAACGAGAGTAACTATTTGTTCCTATAAAGTTAACAAGGTTAAAAGAAAGGAACTGACCATCCAGATGTCAGGAGAAGGCTGGTTTTAGTTTCGCCAGTGGTAGTAGTGTATGAGGCAACAATCTACACGAAAATAGAAACTGAATCAGATATTATTACGAAGGGGAAAGAGAATTTCTAAAATATTTTGACTAGAAATGGAGTTTAAAATGTCAAGTCGACTAATGCATTATATTAGCGGAAGTAAATATAATCATGATTATCTTATAAGTTGGGACAGAGGAAGTAAATCATAAATGCTATCCTCCAACCTTCGAAGGAGCCTTTCCCCAGACAAGGGCTTTTCCATTTGTTCTGCGGAACTCTTGCCTCTGTCTGTCACAATCATAGTTTATGTATACGCAGAGAATACCAGCTACTAGAATAGAAATTGCAAGCTGCGAAAAAAGAAAAGAGTCAGAGCCATCACAAGCACGGAGCTAACAGACTAGGGATGGTGAAAGAAGCAAGTACACTTACATTTTTTGTGAACCATACAGCTTGGAGAATAAAATATACTTATATTTTAGCTTATTCAGATGTTCTATAATGCTTATAATTTCAATGCATACTGTACTGGACATTCACATTGTAATACAAGTAGTTTATTTCTGTAGGTAGGTATAATGCAAGAAATGTTCCACTGAAAATATCATCGTAAGCTATCCACCATCTTTAAGATCTATAACCTGTATCCAGTGGATGAAAAAGAGCGACAGATTGTTCGCCGAAAACTGTTCTCACAAATGATAATTTTGGTATAGAAAGATAGCAAGTCAAAACCTTAGGAACAAATGGATCAGAAGTAACATCCAGTGGACAATGAACTAGCATCTAAATAACATATGACAGATTCTTTGGGGAGTCAAAAGTACCTGAGGTCCAAGATTTACAGGATGTTTGACAAGGTACATGCCAGGAGAAGTGTACATACATGGAAGAAATACCAAGCAACCCCAGCATATGTAAAAACCGGCTGCCAAAACAACATCAAGATACAGAAAACATTAATATCTTGCGTTCATGGTAGGGAAATAGTCAAATAGGAAACCAACATAGCACAGGAGAGCTAAGGTAAGGCACTAAAAACGACAAACAAATACAAAGCATGTGCAAACCTCTGTCATGAGCAATATCCATGGTGTTCCAGTAACCTGCTTCCCACCAAAAGAATTTCGTGACATACACCAACGTTATTATGGTATGTATAAGCATGGAATCAGAGAGACTTCCATATTCTTCATACTGCCAAATTGAAAAGCATACATTAAAAATGCTGTGAACTTTCAAACTCCAAAAGTTGGAAATGAATGTTAATCAACAGATCCTTATATTGACAGTAAAGTAACCGAATACTGTTTGGGGATCCTAAGATGAAAGAACAAGAACAAAAGTTAAGACTGCTGAGCTATGGGACTTCCAGAATATAAACAAGAAAGTAATTTAAATAATGCCCCTCCCTTTCTCCTGGATGGTGCTAGTACAGAAGAACAAAAAAAAGAATTTATCTTGAAGCCTACTGCATTTCAAAGTCAAATAACAGAAAACAAACAAAATTTGTTATTTCTTGATAGCCTGACTAAAGAAACCAAATTACTATCCATCAACAGTGACAAGAGGGCTAGCAACAATAACGAAATTTGAAGCTCTAGAACTGCAAAATATAGGAACCTTCATTCTCACTTTCGAGCACTTCCTTAGAGCATTTACCTGCTTTATACAGTAGGTAATAGGGAGGAGTCCCCAAGATATCATGCCAAATCTGCAGTTTGTGAAGACCTTGATATCAAAGTGTTTGCCAATGCGAGGATATAACTCCATCCCCTAAAAGAGTAAAAGAAGTAAATCCCTAGGTTAAGATATATGAGATGACTTAAAAAAGATATTGCAAAATGCAAGTACAAGATTCAAATCAGGCCTTTCTAGTATCACCAATTTCATTTTTCATTGAGAGAAAAAAAAGGCAGAATAAAGTAGACAAGACAGTAAAGTAATTCATGGATACTTTCGACACCAGGTTGTTTGACTAATCAAAGGAAGGCAAGAAGTAGTCTTCATGTGTATTGCAAAAGATGCTTACCCAATAGTAGTCAACTATTATGTTCCCTGATGAACCGTGATCAGTGGAAGATGGTGCAACATGACCCTTGTAAATGTCAACATCATGTATCAGAGAGGTAATATGTATATAGAAAAACACATTATCACTGAGGATTATTTTGTATGCTTACTTTTATGTATAAAAAGAGACAGAAGATTAAGCTTCCAAAATTTAGTGTAGAGAGAATCTCTCCCAGATGATCATACACGATTGTAGGATTGAATATTCCAAACCTGACAAAGAGGGAAAAGTACAAATAAGGACCAGAAGGTGATTAATTTTCTAGACTAAATTACTTGAGAAGCACAACTGGAACAACTAATATTCAAGATGGCAGTGAATCATGCTCAATCAAACAAGAAGCATCATGAATACCACACAAGAATATAAACATTTTCCTGACAAAATTATAATGATCAGCTTCATAAAATGGGAGGACAGAGAGAAAGGAGAAGCTTCACATTAATCAGACACCCAATTATAGTGAAGTTGCACGTTCACAAACTATAGTGCAGCATATATACTCAAGAATTGATATTTTAAGTTTTTAACTAAACAAACTAATAAGTTGGGACAATACCCAAATTTATTATGTGCTACTGTACTAGCTTCCGTTATTATCAAAAAGGAAGTCATAATACTTTCCCATGCAAAGCTGCTATTCCCCAAGAAAACCAGTATGATTTACCAAAACAGCACTCTATAGAGTCAAATTTTCAGAATTCTAGAGCAAGTAAAATGTCGACAGTATGTGAATGGAACTTCTTACCACCAAAGGCTGAGATAGGTAATTAGTGTCACTGTATATGCTGCCATGCCATTTGCCTGCCATAAGACAAAACATATAATTTCAAAATTTGAAGTGTATTAACTGTATAATAATTGCAGAAAAGTCATTTACCATGTCACGAAAACAAATAGTATGAAATAAACTAGCCACAGTAACATTTGCAATTCAAGAATTCACGTTATAAAACAGACCACAGGGAAAATTTCCTGAAGAATTATCATCAATTACCTTATAGACAGGCCTGTGTCCAGTTGGAGATATCGGTCCTTCAACCCTTTTCCCAGGCAACAAAAGCTGAAGTGTAGCCTCAAATAGAGCATAGCAAATTATTATTTTTCCCGCAATTGCTGTGGGTCTTGGCCAAATGTCAATT
>JAJOOE010017340.1:0-52108 GCA_036250405.1 Solanum raphanifolium
GCTGCCCAAAATGCATACATATACACCTATATATATATATATATATATATATATATCCCTCATCTCATTTTAAAGTTATACATAATTCCAATTAGAATATTACCTAAACACCCCATCACAATCCCTTAAATTACGATCACAATTTATGTTAAGCAAGTTAGCAATTCTCACAACATGATTGCCTTTACTTCATTAGATTCTCATTCAACACATTTACATCACATTCACATATATGCTATCATGTCAACACTTCAATTCCTCATATAATGCCTTCAAGGCCATAATCATAATACATTCAATAAGTAACCACCTCCACCATAAGTGGATCACACATCAATCTATTACAATTCTATATCAATTCTACATTAACAATGAAGTTAGGACAACTTACCCTTTTCCAAAGCCACAATCACCATTCCTCAATTCTTCAACAATTCTCAATCGATAAACATAGATAATAATAGCAATCAACTACTCAACTCAACCTAAACATTTTTCCATCATCATTCAATCATAAACATTCAACCCACTTCATAACCCAAATTTAGGAAACTTGGACAGACATGGGTTCATGGACTTTTCTTTCTTAAAACCATCAATAAATATTAATAACAATATAAATCATCATTTAAAACCTTTTTTTATGCAAGAACCCATGCTAGAATCAAAATTAGGACTTTAGAATTTTTGAAGAACTTTGAAAATACTTTGAATTAGCTCTTTGATTGAAAAAGGAATCAAAGATAAAGAGTCCCCATACCTTAACTAAGAATCCCCAAGAAAATTTGAGAAAGAACCACCTTAATATCGTCAAACCCTAGGTCCTAGTTCTTGACCTTCTTCAATGGAGGATTGTAGAGAAAGACATTTGAGAGGAGGTGGCTTTTTTTCTTTATTTTAATTGGAGTGACTTAAATGAAAGAATTTTGGTAAAAAAGGGGCTTTATAATTGCTAGGAAAGGCAAAGAATAATAGGAACTCAACTTCGGAAAAGAATTAAGGACCCACAAAGTTAAACTTAAAAGTGTTCACTAAACCCGTCTAAACTCGTCCTTTTAGACAGTACTTCACTATTTCGGGCATAACCTTTTACTCCGAGGTCGGAATTGGGCAAACTCGGTGGTGTTGGAAAGAGGACTCAGAGACCTTTAATTGGATAGGTAAAGGTCCACCTAATTCATTTTGAGCTAAAAGATATGACCATTTAAAGTTGACCCTTACAACTCACTAGTTCAAATGACTAGTTTCCGGATGTCACGGTCATTTCTCCTCATTTCATCAAGTTCTCAACTCCAAACTCACATGTGAGGCTCTAGTTTCACTAGTTCGTTACACTCTTAGCCACCACAGAATCACCGACAGGAGTAGAGCCAGAAAAAGGTTCTAACAACACATCCAGAAGAATATCAAACCTTATAGGCACATATGGCGTCACAAAAGCAAGGTAGCATCGGGATCGAGTAAAACATACACATTAAGTTGAAAAAATTTCAACATACCAGTAACCAGATACGGAGAACTCTCTTGTTCACCTTTGGTCTGAATTGCATTAAAGAGATTTTGCTT
The DNA here is from genome assembly GCA_036250405.1 of Solanum raphanifolium. Classification (NCBI taxonomy): domain Eukaryota; kingdom Viridiplantae; phylum Streptophyta; class Magnoliopsida; order Solanales; family Solanaceae; genus Solanum; species Solanum raphanifolium. Next base: position 1,567 of record JAJOOE010017340.1, read on the forward strand.
AGGAGCATTGGAACCTGCACCACTAGTAGAGGCTTGCTTGCCCTCTCTTCTTTTAGCCATAAGCATCGGGAAATCCCTCATTTTGTGACAACTCTTACCACAACCAATGCAACCATCTATGTTGGTTAGGCACTTACCATCATGCCTCCTTCCACATTTGGTACAATTAGGCCTAGGCAATGAAGAGCCACTACCATTACCTCCTTGAGGCTTAGAGTTAGACACCATATCTTGGTTGAACTTAGGAGGAGCATTGGAGGATCCTTGACAAGAAAACCTTTGTTGGAATCTTAGACGACCTTGTGTTAGAGAAATTACCATCACTGGTCTTAGCCCTTAAGCATCTCTAGACTTTTCTTTGAGTTTCATCTCATCAATTTGTTGGGCATGCACCATAAGACGAGAGATGTCCATACCATAAATGAGCATTGTGGTTCGAAACTCTTTAACCACCATTTCGGACACAACCGAAACAAATTTACTCATCTTGGTCTTTAAATCGGAAACCATAGTTAGAGCATACTTAGACAATTGAATAAACTTTAGAGCATATTCCATTGCACTCATACTCTCTTGTCTAAAGTTAATGAAATCTAGCACCTTAGCTTCCCTCATCTCAAGGGGAAAAACCTATCAAGGAACGCGACCTTAAACTTTTCCAAATCAAGAGGACCCGCATCTTCCGGTCTCACTTCTGTCAGTTTGTTATACCATATTTAAGCCACACTTTTCAATTGATAAGCGGCCAACTCCGACTTTTGCACCAGCGTAACTCCCATGATCATCAGAACTTTATATACCTTATCAATAAAATTTTGAGGATCTTCCTCAACTTTGGAACCATGAAACTCCGAAGGATTCATCCTTGTGAAGTCCCTTATTCTTGAAGCCGCCGAATTCACATTTGAGCTTGCGGGAACCAGAACCTCTCTATTGGCTTGGGCTGTCACGTCTTGAGCCAATACCTGAAAAACAACCCTAAACTGCGCATAAGACACATGCTCGGCCAAAGTATCGATCGAAACTTGAGGAGCTTGGGGAGGAGCTTCTTGTTCCGCATTCTCCCTCGCATCCCTTCTAGTATAAGCCCTTTGAGAAGCCATATCCTGAAAAACATAGGATAAGGATTAGAAGAGAGACCTTATAGAGTTAAACTCTTTCGCACGACTTAAGAGTAATGAAAGAAGTAGAGTTTCCTAATCATCTTGTAGCCTCTCATTCATAAATGTGGCTTGCTTCACATTCATGAACAAGACTCTACTAGATGTGGCTTATGAGACATTCTAGGACCATTTTAAACCTAGCTCTAATACCAAGTTTTTCACGACCCAGGGGTACCCCCTAGATGTAACATGACATATAGAACCCCGAAGGACTCCATACAAGCCACTTAGTCCTCACAACATAATAAATAGAACAATAAGTGTAAAACAATAGTCCAAGTTCAAAACATTTTATAAACGAAAAGCGGAAGTCTGAACTTTTGTCTCATCATAACCATCTAATAAAATTAAATTAAATTTGGCCTAGCCCATACATCATGTCCAAAAGAGAAATACATGACAGAAACTGAACAATAAGAGTCCATCCTCGAAGCATGACTCACCAAAGATCGAAAATCAATCAAATCACCAACTAGCCATGAAATTGAGCACCTTGAATATCGGACCCTACATTTGGGGAAAATGTAGGCAAGAGTATGCGTTAGTACAAAGCAATGTACCAATTATGATAGCAATGCTTAAAACATTTAAATCATGCTAAAAAGGGACATTTCATTTCATGACATGTAATTGACCAAGCTAAATATGATATAAAAAGACTAATAAAACATAAGGCAGAAATCATGGTCAACACAAGCTAACTTCATCTTTAAAACCTTTGAACTCATATGCAATACTTCTTGAAGTAACCTTAGTTCATTAATACTTGTGGGCTATTAGCCTTAACCGACATTGAGACCATGTGAGCAATAACATGATCCCCCGGTGTCTCCACACTAAAAAGGGTTGTTTAACTTGCCGAAGGTAGAACATTGGACTTCTATCTTAAGTGGATCTACTAGCCAATCAACCTATGGGGGGACATAGTTATGGGATAAGTAGATTGATACTAGAAACCCAACGTCTACTAATGGGGGAGCTTCCATCTCATGGGATTGCTTTGTAAACCCGACCTCTAATACGGGAGAGCTTCTATCTCACTATCAATATCCACTCGGTGCTAAGCATAAATTCCCACGAAATAGTCATTTCTTACTTGACTTCAGTACTCATGAAAAGGTGCCCTTTGACAACCAATTCAAGCTAGTTTCATTAAGATAACTCCTTGTCTTGGATTTAATTACGTGAGAAAGTCTTTCAACCTAAGAATCCTTTCTATGAGAGAGAACCTTTCACATCATCCTAGTTATGTGTTTAGTGAGAATATCCTTTGACAACACAACATCATCATTGTTATTTTACTCTCAAGGCACCCTTAAAACATTTACATAACTTTCATAAGAAAATGCATTAGTCCATAATTCACCTCTTGTGGTCAAAACCCACTTTTAATCATAAACTCTTAGAAAACATGGGTTAGATATGTATTTCATCATAAATACATGTAAAGCTTGAAATACATGTTAAATTTCATAAAACTCTTCCTTGAAGATCAAAATCCCACATCATCTGATACATAACTTAAAAACATGGGGATTACATGGGTTTATGGGGAAAATCATCATAAAATCATTGCAATTCATCAATTCATAAGAGATCATAATTAAATAATTTAAATCAACAATTTAGGGAAGCCGTGATAATTATAGAAAACCCTAACTTAATTTGGGAAATTTAATCTTTGAAATTGAGGAATTTAGGAACTCCATGGATGAAAGGAACCCATGGATGAAAACTATCATACCTTGACTCCAATTGCTTGCCTTCAATGGAGACCTTAGCTTTAAATTTTTGATGAATCCTTCTTCTTCTTCTTCAAGTTTCTAGAGAGAGAATATTTGGAGAGGAATTTTGTTTTCTTTTTTTGAAATTGGAAGAATGAAGTAAATGGGATAATTTGGGGTTGAAAAAAGCTATATAAGGGTCTTAGTGAGGTTAAAATGACGTAGTATAGGAACTAATTAATTAGTAAAGACCTAACTACCCCATAAAATAACTGACAACTATGACCCACGAGACCCCACCGACGGACCGTTGACTGACCAACGGTCCATCTTGCACACTCCTCGTTTGTGGTCAGAGAATTTTGCCTAGACCCACCTCCTCTGGACTCATGGCCCCTGGACCCACCTATGGTTCATAGGTCTAGTAATGGTCCTGCCCTAAAAAAAAATTCTGAGGTTCCAATCCACGAACCTACCTACAATCTGTGGCCCACACCACGGGTCGTGGTTTACACTCATGGATGGCACCTGGGAGTTCTGAATTTTTCTAGGCTTCCCTTTTTCGAATATGGAGTTTATAGTGTTCATCATAAGGAATTGGATCCCTTCCTTCTAAAGCTTCGGGTTCATCTCTCAGGATAGTGATAAGTCCCAAACCATTTTGATAAGATGAAGATGAATTAGTCATGTATGTGGATGCACATGCTTTTGATCTCGTAATGTATGGGCGATCCACTAGTTCGTAGTCAATGCAAATAAACCTTTGGAGGAAAATAAATCAAAAGGAAAAAAACCTTCAAAAAGAGAGTAATATCAGTATAAAGTAGGTAATTGTTGTTTCAATAACATTAATAATTGGGCAAATAAATAAAGAAGAAACATGTATCACGCAACAAGTAAATCACATAACAAAAGAAAATGCATCCTAATATGCACGAGACCTCTTTTTTCCAAGAGGTGGGCCTAAATGTCAAACATAACATGATTATAATAGATTGATCCTAGCCATTAATTTGTGACAACTTGAGTTTGGGAAACAAAATGCCAAGTTTTCATTAAATAATAGAAAAGAGTACACCCAAGAGACAATAAACTAAAAATACATAAAAATATGACATAATATACAAACAAATCTAAGACTTGGCCTAAATCTTGATCTAATCAGGCAGGTGGAGGAAGTGAAGATGATGCTCCAACATCGCTAGACCCTGCTCCTACATTGTTCAAATATTGCATTATGTTTTCCATTTGAGCCCACATTTCAGGAGTGACAACTTTGGTTCAAAGATGAGAATGCCTTATCCAAGTCGTCTTCCCAATATCCTCAAAGCCTTTCTCACCCTGTGGGCTCATGCTATCACGATCTTCTCGAAGCCATACATGATATTCTGGAATTTCTCTTTCTAGATCATTACATATATCTATCGTGATAATATTGTTCCATTCATGAATAATCTATCTAGCTCTAGGAAATTCCAAGTTTTGTGCAAAAGGAAATTTTAGAAATCCTCATGTTTTGCTCAAAGAGGAATTACTTGTGCTTGACCAAACTGTTGAAGCACACACACCGAAGCATATGGATGGAGCCCTTTCAACCAAATAAGCTCGATATAGTAAAACATTATGCATCTTATATAGGCAGGGAAACATGAGAGTAAGAGATATATCCATTGAATTTGGTCACTAGTGCAGGAGGCAAGGAACTCATAGTAGTCATTAGTACCATCCGGAGACACAAACCATCTAATCCTGTCGTAATAAATGTTAATTTGATTTGTGTTACTAAAGCATATGTCCTCCATATTTTTAAGTTAGTAAAAATGTTCCATTGCCCACACTTGTAAAAGAAGATTGGAACCTTTAAAGAAGTTTGTGTTCCCTCTTTTACAATTTCCAAGAGCTCGAAACTTTCTACTAAAATCATGGGAACCAAAGTGAGTTCTTCTACTCCCTCAAAAGGTACTCGAGCCAAAGAACATATGCAAGTGCTAATATATCCATGTTCTCGTGGAAATACCAAGGTCCCTAGAAAATCCACAACAAACGCAATAGAACGTCTAACTTGCCAATGAACAGAAGTGCAAGAGAATTCTTTCCTAAACAGTTTATAACTATCCGAGAGTCCATACATCTTATAAATGTAATCCAAAGAAACCCAATTATTTTTGAAGCATCGAAGTTTCTTGTCATTTTTCAATCCTAAGTAGCAAATGAATTTCTCCCCTGATGTACTGTGTGGAATAATTTGACCTCTTCCTTGATACATCAAACTGGTGAAATAGCGGTTATCCTCCAATATGAGTGTTAGTTCAAAGTCTTTAAATGTGAATACAACACTGTCTGGATTCCAAAACTGAATTAATGCTCTAATCACATATTTGTTGAGGTGATCTTGAATAGATAGGGAGGAACCCCAACCTTCTTGCAATCGCTAGTTTTTCACTTGGATTGAATTTTTTCACACCTTGTCTTCAATTTGTGTGGGATACCTTCGACCATCCTAATTTTGAGCACCTGGGGGACTTAATCCATCCTACAATAAAAATCAAAATAAAATAAACACATAATTTTCCAAACTCACTATGTCAAATTTGACTTGGATCCGTCTATCAATATCATGTTGCAAAACACATGCTTGGTGGTCGTTGGGTCATGAAATCTGTCGACATAAGGGTGGATTTCTTAAATGCGAAGTCGATACCAAAGATCGATCCACCTAAGGTGTATGCATGCATGACTTAAATTAAAGGTGTGGCTTAGCTCTATCTTATGTTTTCTAAGATTTGTCTTACTAGACACAAGGTTCTCGAGTGGACCACTCGAGTGAGAAGGCTACGCGGTCATACAGAAAAAGATTCTGACACCCCGCGCATACGCCAATCTCCTAACTTTTGAGATTTTGAAAGAAATTTGTTCCTGCACAAAACACACCTCGCGTGTATGTGTGATTCTGTGAATTTTCCAGAATTGGAGGAAGTATGAAAGGAATGATAATTTATAAAGAAGTAAAAGATATATAATTTATATAAAGAAATAACAAATAAACATTTTAGATAAACAATAACAAATAGGTAGTTTGTATCACATAATCATGAAAAATAAAGCATTAGGAATGTAAAATAAAGCAAAAATAAAAGTAAATGCTAACAACCTTAATAATTAACCTAAGTCTGTTATGGTTTAGAACCTAAAATTTCCAATGGAGCCGCCAAACTGTTATACCCCATTTTAACTCGCGTCAAATAGTGTACCACATATTGGTGATTCCTAAATAATTAACTGAAGAAGCCACCACCTAATTATTTTAAAAGGTTAATTAGGACACCTAAATACTTAAGTAAGGTAATGCTAGATTAAACTCCAATTAACGGTCGACTTAACTTATGTGATCGAAGTAAGGGTTCTAATTATCCTGAATTTAATTAATATTTGATGTTTCACAGTACATTAGTCGGAGCACCTGGAGGTCATGAGAGAAGTTTGTACAACACCAATGATAAAGTGAACCCACTTGCGAACTCTTCAAGCAAACGTGAGTATATCATGAATATTGTATAGAAGTGTTTGTTTGTAAGCTTGTGTTGTAGTTACCTGTCAAAATAAAATTGGAATGGCTTGTGAAAGTATCTTTACCAACAAGATTAACATTCTGATTGGAGACACTTCTTTTTTAATTTCAACTTATTATTGTTGTTGAAACTTCAAGTTCATGGTATTAAATCAAGATATCCTTTTGTCCATAGCTGACAGATGTTTACCAACTATAAATTTAATGGCGCTACTTTAGAAAAAGCACTTCCCAAGAATATTCTCTAGTTTGAACTATCAGAGCTAAAATAATTTTGTAGAACTCTCTATTATTGACGTACTTGGTGATGATGGACCGAACTGTGAGTTGGAAAGTTCAACTAATAAAGGCCATGTTGCATTTTCGATTGAAGGTATATTCGATGGTTGACCATGAAGCAATTACATTTATGTTTTTTGTAGGACTTAACAATTTTATACCAAGGGTATGACCTAGTAGTCAATGAAGTGGATTGAGAACCATGAAGTTACGGGTTCAAATCCTAGAAGAGACAAAAAAGCACTAGGTGATTTCTTTCCATCAGTTTTAGTCTTGGTGGGAAAAAATGCTTAGTACCTGTTGCTGGTGGGAGGTGACATGTATTCAGTAGAATTAGTCGAGTGCACACAGGATGGTCTAGAAACCACAATTATGAAAATTATTTTCCTAGAAATTGGTAGATAAACTGAATTAACTTCTTTCATATTCTTTTCTACTTAATGCTCTTTATATAAATCTTTTCAAATAATCCTTCTCTTTCAATTTGCTTTTCTTGTTTTGACTTGACATAGATTTTAAGAAAGTAAATACTTGATTCTTATGGTTAAATATTCTATGTGGGAAGTTGGAATTAAAATCTGATTCCTACACAAATTAGAAATGCAACTAATTAGTATCTCAATGAAATAGGAAATATGGTAGTCCATATCTGTGTATATTTCATATTGTCAATATATTTGTTTTTCAAAATAATTTAGAAATCCAATTTATTATTTTTTCAAATGAACTATGATATATGGTTGGTCATCTTTTTATATAGTTCAATGTAACTCAAACTTATTATACAGTATTTCAGCTGCTTTTGTTTCTTACAAGAACTCAAATAAATTATCGACGTTGTTTTTATTTAATTGTCCTTTAAATTATTGTTTTTGGACAATGAGTAACTCACAAACTCATTATTGATTTGGTGTTGGTATAACTAACATGAGTGATGATGATTTAACAGATATTCTCTTAAGGGAAATTCATGTTGTAGACATTCTACAAAGTCTATCCTCCAACTTATTCAAAGTCAACAATTGACCCCTTTTCAGTAACAAGAGGAAGGGCTTTGCATCGTCGTCAAGATGAGAAAGTTATAATGAGGTTTGTCAAAATAAGAACTCATCATGTTGTTGTATCTAAACATGATGACTTGAATGGCAAGTGGATTAGAAGAAGGCAAATCCTTGGCCAAATTAGGTGTTGGAGTCAGTGATGACATCCAGAGTTCAAATGCTAAAATGTTGTTGAAATGACAACTAGAATATCAGTTGACGGTCAAGAGAACTCAAATGAAGACACTCTAGAAAATAATCCCCAGTACAAGACATATTGTGTTGGCACCAGTTGACCTCCATCCTCATTTTCATGAACTTAGGGCTGGTGTCATTGAAGAATATGTCCATATTCAGCGAGATAAAGGTTTTGATTTTGTAATAAACAACAGTCATGTTGAAGTAGCTCGAGCTATTCAGTTGGGAAATGCCAAAATCTTGGTAAACCAAAACCAAAAAGGATTCAGGAATTTCCCCACCAAATAGCTCGAGCTGCTTCAACATGACTGGTGTATCTTACCTAACCAAAACCTTTGTATCACCTGAATACATAAATATTATTCAATGACAATAGCCCCAAGTTCATGAAAATGACGATGGAGGTTAACATTTGCCAACACAAACAGTCATGTACTGGGGATTATTTTCTGGAGCGTCTTCATTGGCCTTCTCTTGACCATCATTTGATGTTCCAGTTGTCAATTCAATATAACTTTTGGCATCTGAACTCTTCATGTCATCACTGGCTCCAGCACCTAAATTTGCTGAGGATTTGTCTCCTTCTAATCCACCTGCCATTCAAGTCATCATGTTTAGACTCAACAACATGATTAGTTCTTATATTTACATACCTTATTATAACATTCTCATCTTGACAATGATGCAAATCAGAAATAGATCTGGTAAATCATAGAAAGATCTCATTATGTGTTTTTAAAACTTTTTAATCATATTTAAAAACTAAAAATATTTTGAAATACATTATCTTTTATAAAAAATAACAACTAAATAATTATGAACAAATGAAGTCACATATTTGTTATTCTGGAGGGCACCAAAATGGAAAAAATTTCGGACATAAAAATAATTACATGTAATTAGGAGAATCAAGAGAGGTTACAAGTAGTAGTAGTTTTAATAATTGAGACTTCTCAACTTTTTTCTGTATTAACCATTAACAATGAATAGAAAGGTAGTAATTGAAACATTAAGACTTTTCTAAATAAAGAATATGAAAGTTTAAGAAGCAATATATGAAAAATATGTAATAACATCTATATATCTATCTACTTACCTTTGTTATACCCCCTTTTCACTCACGTCAAATAGTGTACAACATATTGGTGATTCCTAAATAATTAATTTTAGGAGTCGCCACCTAATTATTTTAAAAGGTTAATTAGGACACCTAAACACTTAACTAAGGTAATGCTAAATTAACTCCAATTAACGGTCTACTTAACTTATGTTATTCTAAGTAAGGATTATAATTATCTTAAAGGGAAGGGGTTAAGCATCCTTTAAGATTTGTTAAACACGATTATCAGTCAAACTTAAGTTAGACAATTAAGGTCTTAAAGGTAAAACAAAAATTAAAATTTTATAAGAAAAATAAGTTAATGTTAGAAATATGTATGATATAATTGTATAAAAATAAGATAGACAATTGTAAGAAAGACTAGCATTAAGTTGATATTTTAAAGAAAAATAGAAGTTGTTTTCAAAAGATAGGAAATATTTAGTAAAATTGCACAAGGGACTGCCAATAAAAGTCGTGGTATAAGAAAATGATACCACTTTTAACATCATTTTTAGTTTTAGAAACACCGTTTTACAAGCTTAACTTAATGTGGTGATTGATTCAAAGAAATTTGTTCAACCATCATTTGAAACTAAAGCGGATAGTTTTGTATATTTGAAGTATCAAAAGAATTCAATTTTCTTAAAAGAGAATCATTTCCCTTTTTAAGAAAAGGAAATTTAAAGTTAGTTAAATCTCATTAACGTTCAAAACTTAACGAAAGAAATTTTTTTTTTTAATGAAATTAACAAAGAACCAAAAGAGAATTAATTAGTCCTATTTTGATTTCAGAAATCTTCCAATAAAAGCTTTTAAATAAAAAGAGTTAATCCTAAATAACATTATTTTTTATAAGAAGCTAAAACTATACCCAAATCTTCCAAGCACATAAAGATAAATACAATAAAACGATGAATCTAAATAAAGGAAAAAAAATTAATGAAATAAAAATGAATAGCAAAAAAAGAAATATATATATATATATATATATATATATATATATAATAGAAGCATGTTATGACCTTCATTAAAAAAAACTGTTTTATGGTATGAAAGGAATAAGGACCTTCAATAAAGTTATTGATTTCCTAAGGATTAGAAGCATGTTATGACCTCCATTAATGCAACATATAAAGAGATTACAGAGGGAAAATATAGAGACTAGTTATTCAGTTTAGACATGATATTCTAGGTGTATAGTATTCCTAGAAACTGTGGAAAACATGCTGAAATTGAAGAAAAATAAAAGCCAAAAGGATGGATGGACATTCATAGTTTCACATCCTTTCAATTTATCGGAACTAATGCAAAAAAGGGGCAAGTGTGCTAAGCTGAATAAGAGCATAGCCGACTAAATGATATAAACTAAATTTAAAGGTTCAAAGAGGAATTTTTGTATTATGCTAATTTAAACTCATTAAATGGCCAACACATTCAGTTCATGTTAGAATTTTGAACATGAGCGGCCTGAGTTAAATCAACATCTTACACTGATAGAGTTCTAAGCATTCTTCCATGAGTGGAAATCCAAAGAGGCACAAACACCATTTCGACTAAACGAGAAGAGAATGCAAACATATCTATTAGGCAAGTTCAAATTAATACTGACAAGAATCTGTAACAATGACGGAGAAAAAAGACGAACAGCCAAGGCTGCGACCACTTTCATATCACACTGATGAAAGCTAACCAAACAACGAATAATCCAAACGACACAACCGACACACTCACAATTGAGACCAGATGAACCTTAGACCAATTCAAACAAGCAGAACAAAGACTTAACTAGACTCATGGATAAAAGATTGAGCTAAAGAATCTAACGACCAACATATAATATCAAAGTAATTTCGCTGATGCTTGAGGACATATTAGGCATGAGAATCAAAGCAAGTCGAACAAACGAAAGCCGAGCTTAAACAGTTACCAATCCTAATCCGAAGATTTGGTTAATGCGATGAAATGAATAACATAATTATCAGTTAGAGGTTCAAACAGCGAAAGAAATAAACCTGAAAAACTCATCTTCAAACAAAACGAACTTTCAATCAAAAGTACTAAAGTCAAAATAGAGAAGAAAACGAGAATGAAGTTGAGGAAATCCAACAGAAAATAGGTTAAATACATAACGCTTGGAATCGAAATAAAACGTAAATAATGGAGGAGGTATTACCTTCTAAGGAGCAGTGACTAGAGCTTGGAGGTCTCAAATCTACAACTTCTCCACATATAGTAAAACGAGACTTATAACATAAAAACTATAGTAGATGAACGAGAGTAGATGGGGTATTTTGAGAGTTTCAAAAGCTTGGTTGAAGCTAAAGATACAAATGTGTATTTATAGATGAAAACAAGAAAATATTTGCGCGGGATTGTTGAATTTTTTCAAACTTCATCCACACTTTGAATTTGAACGTTGATAACTTGGACGAACTATGAGCCTTCATGTTATTTGAACGGAGAATACTAGACATACATCAGACTATACATTAAATAGGAAAGCTTTTACTATTCCTTTGATATTGGACATCATTGAAACATAAAATGGGAAAAGGGGGATGAAGCCGCATTTGTAGCTTCCAAAATTTGCACAAAAATGGTGCCTTAAGCATATGTAAAATGAAGAAAGCGTTTGAAACTTTTTCCTGAAGAGAGAAAGGAACAGCGGTGCCACATAGAACCTAGTATTTAATGATATTAGGTTTATTTGGAAGGAGAGTGGGCTGTTGTGATGGGAAAAATGGGTCATTCAAAGGCTAGATTTCAGACAAATTTGATAAGAAAGATAGGCTGATTACTTGGTGTGACTATATTGGGCTTTTCCTTTCTTCTTTTAAATCATTTTTGGGCTTCTAACTTAACAACCAATACTATAAGATGACAATTAATAATTTATAAAATCAAACTATCACTATTACCACTCTATGGTAATATAAGATAGATACAAAAGTATGGATTTATAGTTAATTACATACGTATAAAAACTTGAAATAAGGTGATGATGAATTCATTATTTAAGAAAAGAGGTATAAAAGTGATAATAGTAATTTCGATAATAAAACATATAGTTTAAATAGTAATTATAGAAACATGACAACGATAATAACAATAGAAGCGATAAATAGTTGTAGTAGTAAAAGGTAGTTGTGAAAAAGGATAATTTGATATGTTATTAAACTAGAAGCTCAAAACAATAAATTATATGAAATGAGGGTCTGAATTGGGTGTCAACAACTTGTCCCTCTTTGACCAGAGACGATGTAAGAGTTTTTGGGAAAAAAAGTTAACGTATTAGACAATTTTGTCCTGACCAACAAATACGACTTCGGAGGTGATAAAAGATATAGGCACTAGATAAATTTTGAGACAAAGGATTTTGAAAACAAGAGTACATGAGCTGACGAAGTTTGCCCAGTGTTGAATTGTGATATTACTTGGTATTATGAGCGAGGAGAGTATTTGAGGGTTAAGTTTGAGGTAGACCCTTGACCTTTGTTGATGAGTTTGACTCTCCAACAAATTGCTCCAGTTCACTGTTTAGAAATAGTTCCACATTGTGCTAAAGCTTCTGTAGAACTTCAACTTGACAAGGCAATTAGTAAATAATATTAAATATAAAGTAAGGTGTGATAAACACATGGAAATAACACCTCATCGGTGTGAAATTATGAAAATGTGGTCTTGCAAGTCGATATGATTTTATAAAATCTTACAAAATTTATGGATAAAGGGTTTGAGGCCGATGATTCATGATCAATGGTGCTTTTCAGTGATGATTAATGGAAATGAGGGCTTAACCAAATAAATTATGGATATGAGGCTTTTAGCCAAGTGATTTAAGAATGAGACTTTTTAAGCTTGGTGATGAACCATTACTACTAACCAACTAACCCCAAATCTAGACATTTAAAGATACGGAAGTAGGTTTAAATGCAGAAATAAGATGGAGTTCCAATAAACTCCAAAAAGTTTATCAAACAATAACCAAAACATTTGCGGAAAACAACGCCTAGAACCTGAAAGTCAATGTACCAAAACTCTACTAACGACAAGTCTAAAAACAAGGGGTACAACCCCAGAACTAAACAAGCGAATATCTAAAGTACTAGTCTAAGTACGATAAAAAATGGAATAAACATAAGGAGAACTCATGGCAGCTTGGAAGAATTAGCTCACCCTTGAATTCAATGGCGATCAGTTGTCTCCTAAATGAGGTTCGTTAGTAGCCACCTAAAGATGCCCTATACTCAACAAAGAAAGGGTAAGTGTAGTATCAGTACACAACCACAGTGTACTAGTAGGATCACGCGGCTACTCCCATAAGCACAATATACAACGAATAATCACTATATCATAAGCACAGACATGCAAAATACAATTAAGTTATCATCTCAAGAACAATGTACAATCTGACATTCTCAATAGCAAATAGATATGACAAAATAATGGTCCTCTCATGGAACCCATACCCAAACTGTTAGTGTGCCAGAACGTGATATCCGATCCCAATTAGTGTGTCGGAACGTGACACCCGATCCAATGTACGTGTCAGAACGTGATACCTGGTCCAATCAGCACAACCACAATCACAATCACATCCATAATGTACAATACTCAAATCATATAGTCAAGTACACAAGTTCATGACATGCATTGTTCATAATCATTTCATTTGGTTCATTTCCACATTTTCTTATTCGCATACACGCATGCATACAACATAGCAATGAATCGACATACATCACACAAACATGAAATCAAACCATCACCTACCTCGAAATCAAGCTTGAATCGTCCTAAGACACTTGATTCTTCCCTTTCCAGATTCTTTCTGCTTGTTTTTGGTCTACAAACGAATAATTTAACGCAAGGATCAATCATTAAGGTCTAATTTACCCTAATTATAACAAATATAATAATCCAAGACCAAACCCGTGATCTTAATGTGCAGCTAGGGCTTTTTCCCACCATCAACTTGAGGCCAAAACCCTCCCCAAATGACAATTACCCATAAATCTATGTTCTACGGATCGAAAACGAATTAGGGGACTAAAATACTTACCTTTCACACCAAAAGTCATGGAAAACTGTCAAGAATTCGTCCTGGGTAGTCTCCTATCTCTTTAGGATGAAGTTTGTAGAAAAATAACGAAATTGGGGACTTAAGTCGTGACTGACCCGCTACAGCGGACCCCATCCCGCTACAGCGACCCCGTGTTGGTGGCTTACACAGAGACAAAACGTTGGAATTTGAGTTCCAAGTCTCCATTTCACAACACACCTTCAACCCTTGCCATTCAAAAACAACCCGTTCATGCTAAATCAGTTTCGCGAGTTCTACTTGCCTGAATTCAATTTTGTAAAGTCGTAAAGGTTCCTTAACGTCTTGGGTAATCACTCATGTCATCAAATTTATTACTAGATCTATCATTCATTACCAGATTTTCCTAGACTTCATATGACTCAAATTTTGTCCAAATCTTGACTAGGCTAGGAATTCTCAAATCACTACTACAAAGGTTTCATGCCCAAATTCTTTCCCCATTGGATTTTCCCTAACAACGGAATTAGGTCGTTACAATAGATACCGATTTACCCATCACTCGTCCCCGAGTGATCAACTAGGAAAGATCGGCTATAGTAAGGATAGAGTAGTACCTGAATCATTCAACAACTTGGGATACTTGTCTCGCATGTCCTTCTCGGTCTCGCATGTAACTTCCTCAACCAGACGATCCTTCAATTAAACGTTTACAAACTTTATCTCCTTGGTCCTCAACTTTCGGATATCACGATCAAGAATTACAATTGGTTCCTCCTCATGCTGAAGATCCTTGTCTAACAAGACGGAGTCTCATTTTAGGATGTAATCCCCATCCCCATGGTGCTTCTTCAACATGGACACATGAAATACTGGATGAACTCCAAATAAGTTCGGAGGTAAAATAAATCTATAAGCCAGTGGCCCTACACGGTCAAGAACTTCAAAGGGTCTAATATACCGAGGACTAAACTTACCCTTGTTGTAGAATCTCATCACCCCTTTCATGGGTGACACCTTAAGAAGAACTTTTTCCCTAGTCTAAAATTCCACGTCTCTTACGTTATAGTTTGCATACATTTTCTGTCGACTTTGGGCTGCTAGGAGATTAGCTTGGATGCTTCTTACCTTATCCTGAGTATCCTTCACCAAGTCAACCCCCAATGGTTTTGCATCTCCATCCTCAAACCATCATATGGGTGATCTACATTAACTCCCATAAAGTGCCTCAAATGATGTCATGTCAATGCTGGAGTGGTAACTATTATTATCAGAGAACTCACACAAGGGTAGGAACTTGTCCCAATGTTCTCCCAAGTCAATCAGACATGCACCTAACATGTCCTCTAACACTTGAATGGTCCTCTCTGATAGCCCGCCGTTTGTGGATGGAAGTTTGTGCTAAAAGTGAGTTGCATACCCAACTCCTCATGCAATTTTCCCCAAAACTTGGATGTGAACTGCGTACCATGGTTCGAAATGATAGAAAGGCGCACTCCGTGCAGTCTCACTATCTCTTTCACATACACCTAAGCCAATTGTTGCGCATTATAGTGTATTCTGACTAGAATGAAATGGTTGACTTAGTCAACCTATCAACCAGTACCTAACTAGAATCAAAATTCCCCAAAGTCTTGGCGAGACCAATCACGAAATCCATAGCTATCCTTTGCCACTTCAATTCCGGAATTGGCTTTCTCTGAAGTAAATATGCAGGCCTTTGATATTCATATTTTACTTGTTGGCAGTTTTGGCACTTAGCAACAAACTCGGCTATATCATTCTTCACGCTAGGCCACCAATAAAGTCGCTTCAAATCTCGGTATATCTTGGTCACACCCAGATAAATGGAATACCATGAACCATGGGATTCTATCAATAAATTTTGAATCAAGTCGTCCACTCAAGGAACAAAAATCCTTCCTTTAAAACTGAGCACACACCTCGCATAAAGAACCATATCTTGCACCTTACCAAACACTGTCTTCTTTCTAAGCTCATTCAAATTCTCGTCCTCAACTGTTTGGCCTTGATCTACTCAATGAAGGTGGCCCTAACCTCAATGCTAGCTAACACCCCACCTCTTTTTGAGATGCCCAACTGCATGAACTAAGACTCAAAGGTTTGAATTTCCTTGGTCAAAGGTCGCTTAGATACACTCAAGCAAGCTAGACTACCCATACTCACCGCCTTCTGGTTTAATGTGTCTGCCACCACATTAGCGTTACCCAAATAGTACTGGATGGTCACATCATAATCCTTAAGGAACTCTATCTACCTTCGTTGTCTAAGATTTAGATCCTTTTGAGTGAATACATGTTGTAGGCTATAGTGGTCACTAAATACCTCACACTTGACACCATAAAGATAATGCCGCCAGATCTTGAGAGCAAACACTACCGCTGCCAACTCCAAATCATGTGTAGGGTAATTTTGTTGATGTACTTTTAACTACCGCGATGCATAAGCTATGACATTTTTATTCTGCATAAACACAACACCCAAACCCGCATGTGAACCATCATAATAAATAATAAAATCTTTACCTTATAGCAGTAGTGAAAAAATAGGTGTTGTGGTCAAAAAAGTCTTGAGCTTTTGAAAGCTCTCTTCGTACGTGTTAGTCCACTCAAAGAGTATCTCCTCTTTGGTTAGGCTTGTCAAGTGTGTGGCGATAGAAGCAAAATTCTTCACAAACCTACGATAGTAGATAGTGAGCCCCACAAAACTCCTAATTTCAGTTACAAAGCTAGGCCGAACCCAATTTTTGGCTGCTTCAATCTTTTCGGGATCTACCATTACCCATTCCCTTGAAAATACATGCCCCAAAAAGGAAACCGAAGTCAATCAGAACTAACACTTAGAAAATTTAGCATACAACTTTTGTCTCCCAAGAACACCCAGAACAATATGAAGATGGTCAGCATGATTTTCCTTACTCTTTGAATAAACCAAAATGTCATAAATAAATTCTATAACAAACGAATACGCAAATGGTTTGAACACACCATTCATCAAACTCATGAAAGTTGCAGGCACATTTGTCAACCCAAACGACATCACTAGAAACTCGTATTGCCTATAGTGGGTCCTAAATGTCATTTTTTGTATATCCTCAGGCCTAATCTTTAACTAATGATAAACAAACCTTAGATCAATCTTAGAGAAAATGGATGCACCCAGCAACTGGTCAAAAAGATCATCTATCTGAGGCAGTGGATACTTATTCCGAATGGTGACCCTATTCAATTAACGATAGTCTATGCACATCCTCATACTACCACCTTTTCTCTTAACAAATAGGACAGGAGCAATCCACGGGGAAACACTAGGATGGATGAAACCTTTATTAAGAGGCTCCTGAATTTGAGCTTTAAGCTCTTTCAATTTTGCCAGAGCCATACGATAAAGAGGGATGGAGATGGGCGAGTACCAGGTTCGAAGTCAATGAAGAAATCTATATCTCTATCCAGAGGCAAACCAGGAAAATCGGTAGGAAACACTTCTCTAAATCCCGACACCACAAAAATAGACTCAATAGAGGGAGACTCAACCTCAACATCCAAAATATGAGCCAAATAAGACAAACAACACTGTCCCACCAATTTCCTAGCTTAAATGGAGGATATGACCTTAGCTGGCTTAGGCTTGTACACCCCTTCCCACTCTACATGAGATCTATAGAGTCACAGACTTAGTATTACAATTAAGCACAATATAATAGGGGGACACCTAAGTCATGCCTAAGATGATATCGAACTCAGTCAAATCCAAAATAACCAAATTAGTCCAAGTTTGAAAACCCATAAATAAGATAGGAAAAGCACACTAGACATGGGTAATTATGACAGACTCTCCAACTAGGGTAGAAACATAGATGGCGGCATCAAGTACATCACAAATCATATCAAATCCTAAGGCAAACTGAACTGAAACATATGAATAATTAAAACCTGAATCAAACAAAAAAGTTGCCATCTGGTCACATACAAAAATAGTACATGTGATCAGTGCATAAGAAGAATCTTCCTCACTCTTGCCAGAAAGGCATAACACTGAGCTCGATTATCATGACGGGTGAACTCCTTACGTGGTTGCACTGCTCCTCTACCTGCGTTACCATTTCCCCGGCCTGCACGGTCTCGCTGATTTCCTGCTCTCCCACCTTATGGATGCCATCTACCATTATTACCATTGCCCGCGAGTAGCACTGCTCTAGCCTGCTGCTGCGAGGGGTCAAATATGCGCGTGTGGGGACAATATCTCCTCATAATCCCAGGTTCTCCATAATTAAAACAAGTGCGATCGAATGACGGCCTGCTGCTCGCCAAAGGTGCTGCTCCTTGACTATCTTGAATAACATTCTAGTGTGGAGTTCTCGAGTAACTACTTGTAGAAGCGGGCATAGCGGACTGAATTGGCCGGGCTGCAAGTTTCAGCCTCCCTGAACCACTACAGTAGGAACCTGAGAGTTACATGTGCTCTTAGCTTTCTTAGCCAATGCCTTAGCCTGCCCATCACGCCTAACTCCTTCCACTTTATTTACCAAATTCATCACCTTATTAAAATGTTTCCCTGCAGAAGTCATGTGAACAGACAATATCTGTTACTCGGAATTCATCCCCTTGACGAATAGAAGAATCCTCTCTTCTTCCGTCGTAACCAGTTGCGTAACATATCTAGATAAATCATGGAACTTAGCCTCATAATAAGCTATAGACATACCACCTTGATCCAAAGCCATGAACTCATCCTTCTTACGATCTTTCAAGGTCCGAGGCACAAACTTTTACAGAAATAGAGCATGAAACTGGATCCAAGTGAGTGGGGGTATAACTGACGATCTGCATTACACATAAGCCCTCCACCACTGCTTAGCCTCACACTGAAGATGGAAGGTCACAAACTCTACTCCATACTGGTGTAGATTACCTAACTTATGCAGCCTCTCTTAACAATCCAGGATGAATTTATAGGCGTCCTCACTCTCAGAACCATGGAACATATGCGGCTTCAACTTAAGAAACTTAGTCAACATCTCATGCTCATTACCAGTCATTACGGGACCCAACAAAGGACGGAAAAAGGCATCCGTGCCTAATGCCACATATCCCCTGTGACTAGTAACATTAACAAGACAGTTGATTGGGGGTTGAGCAGCTTACACTGCTGGAAGGATTCCAGAACCAACCAATCCTTTTAGAAAAGACATGATTTGTTGAGGTAACACTAGGTCTAAGGGAGGAACTCTGAAATTCCTAGTCTGTGCATCCTTTTCCTATCAACATCCCCCTCGTCCTCAATCTCCACATTCTCTTCTACCTCTTCTTGATGTGCAGGAGGAACCTCATCTCTGGGAGCATTCTCAACTAGTGCTCCACCCCTAGTGGGTTCTACCCTTCCTCGGCCTTTTCCCCTTGATCTTCCTCTACCTCTGCCTCGACTCCGACCTTTCTGCGGATTCCTCAGCTGGTTCACTGATGGGAGCTACAGGCCTGACGCCGTTGAATCTAGTTTTAACCATCTGCGAACA
Organism: Solanum raphanifolium; assembly: GCA_036250405.1. NCBI lineage: Eukaryota > Viridiplantae > Streptophyta > Magnoliopsida > Solanales > Solanaceae > Solanum > Solanum raphanifolium. The sequence goes on from JAJOOE010017340.1 coordinate 21,215, forward strand.
GAATATTAAAGGAGAAAAGATACCAATTTGGATCACTAGCTACCAATTGGAATCAAGTTATAGCACAAAAGGAGACAAGAGAAAACACACAGACTTCCTAAAGTCCTATAGCCTCTCGAACAAAAGTACATATGTCTCTATACCGTTTCACAAGACTCTACTAGACTCATTTTGGTACATCAAGATCAATGAACTTAGGGATCTTATACCAACTTTGTCATGACCCAGACCGTCGTGATTAGCACCCACACTCACCCCCAGTCAGAGAACCATTACTAGTACAAGCTAATTCCAAATCTAGACATTTAAAGATACAGAAGCAGGTTTGAATGCAAAAATAAGATGGAGTTCCCATAATCTCCAAAATTTTTGTCAAATAATAACAAAGACATTTGCGAAAAACAACACCTAGAACCTGAAAGTCAATGTACCAAAAACTGTACTAACGACAAGTCTAATAACAAGGGGTACAACCCCAAAACTATACTAGCAAATATCTAAAGTACTAGTCTAAGTCTGATCAGAAAATGGACTAAACAGAGGAGAACTCATGACAACATGGAAGAACTGCATCACCCTTGAATTCGGTCGCGATTAGTTGTCTCCTAAATGTGGTATGTCAGAACCGCCTGAAGATGCCCTATACTAAAAAAAGAAAGAGCAAGTGCAGTATCAGTACACAACCACAATGTACTAATAGTATCACACTGCTACTCCCATAAGAACAATAGACAACGAATAATCACAATATCATAAGCATACACATATAGTACAATTCAGTTATCATCTCAAGAATAATGTATAATCCCACATTCTCAAAATCAAATAGATATGACAACACAATGGTCCTCTCATGGAACCCATACCCAAATTGTTAGTGTGCGGGAACGTTAAACCAGATCCCAATTAGTGTGTTGGAATGTGACACCTGATCTAAATTATGTGCCGGAACATTACACCCGATCAAATGTACTAGTCGGAACGTGAAACCCGATCCAATTAGCACAACCACAATCATAATCACATCCATAATGTACCATACTAAAATCATATAGTCAAATACACAAGTTCATGGAATGTATTGTTCCTAATCATTTCATTAGGTTCGTTTCCACATTTTCTTATTCGCATACACGCATGGATACAACATAGCAATGAATGGGCATACATCACACAAACAGGAAATGAAACCATCACCTACCTCAAAATCGAGCTTGAATCTGCCTAAGATACTTGATTCTTCTATTTCTGGATTCTTTCCGGTTGTTCTTGGTGTACAAACAAATAATTTAATGCAAGGATCAATCATTAAGGTCTAATTTACCCAGATTATAACAAACCCAATAACCCAAGACTAAACCCATGATCCTAAGATTCAGCTAGGGCTTTTTCCCACCATCAACTTCAGGTTAAAACCATCACCCAAATATAATTACTCATAAATCAACGTTCTACGAATCAAAAAATGGATTAGGGGAGTAAAATCCTTGCCTTTAGCACCAAAAGTCGTGGAAAACAATCAAGAATTCATCTTGGGTCGTCCCCTAGATCTTTAGGATGAAGTTTGCAGAAAAATAATGAAATTGGGGCTTTTCCCCGACTTAAGTCACGACTGGCTCGCTACAGTGTACCCCATCCCGCTACAGCGGCCCCGCCCTGGCAGGATAAATCCCTCCCTGGTAACTTACACAGAGACAGAATGTCGGAATTTAAGTTCCAAGTCTCCATTTCACAAGGGACCTTCAACCCTTGGCGTTCAAAAACAACCCGTTCACGCTAAGATCAATTTCAGGAGTTCTAGTTGCCCGAATTCGATTCCGTAAAGTCGTACGGCTTCCTTAACGTCTTGTATAATCACTGATGTCATCAAATTTATTACTAGATCTCTCATTCATTACCAGATTTACTTATACCTCTCGTGACTCAGATTTTGTCCAAATCTGGACTAGGCTAGTAATTCTCAAGTCACTACTCCAAAGTTTTCTGGCCCAAATTCTTTCCCCATTGGGTTCCCTAACGATGGAATCAGGTCATTACAAAAGCATATGTGCAGTATATTTGAAAGTATTTGCGCAATCAATGAAAAGCATTTGTGCAATGCATTAGAAAGTGATCGAAAGCTGTGTAGATTTTATTAAAATATTGAAAGCATTGGTGTAGTGCATTTGAAAATATGCATTTTTGCGAAACATATGAAGCATCTGTGCGGTGCATTTTCAAATATCTGGAAGCATTTGTACAGTGCGCTTGGAAATATTTGAAAGAATTTATGCGGAACATCTGAAAGCATTTGTGCAGTGTATTTGAAAATATTTCGAAACATTTGTGCACTGTGTTTGAAAATATTTGAAAGCATTTGTGTAGTTAATTTAAAGATATTTATGCAAAGTAAATCCATATGAAATGCGCTTAAAAATATTTGTTCATCAACACATTTTGAAACCTTTACTTTGAAGTTTTCGAATCATAAATTTATAAGTAAGTAATTCAAACCACTCGACATATAGTCTTTTCGATGCTATAGACGTTATTGATCTCTCAGCTTCTGGTAATCCTGACAAACCTGCACTCAAAGAAAAATTATAAGTTTTGGGGGAGAGGTTTATTTGCGTTGACTTGGAAGGTCTGGCTCTTCATACTTCTTTCTTTTAGCTTTGCTTTGACTCGTAACCTTTGATTATTCTAAATATTGGTTAATGAATAACAAGAAAATAAATAACACAAAAATATTTGACAGAAAATCATATTTAAAAATAAGATAAAATTATATACGTATATATAGTGATAAAGAATTTATATCGAACTTCAAATTGTTACATGTCGTGAAACAAAGCGAACGTTCTTTATCTAAAGTCTTTCTTCTGTTGGATGATTTGATTGACCATATAGTCTTCAAATGTCTTGATATCTTCTTGCAGTGACGCCCTTAAAAACCGTCTCAAGATTTGGCGAAAAGAGATATGTTTTTATTTGGTGAAGATGATACCAAACTTCTATAAGTTGCCTACTATTTCAACAAGGGCATCAAGCGAAACATAAACTATGAATACATTTAAAATTGAAATAAAGTAACCGAATTCTCCTCGGGTTGCCTACGTTTCCAAACGGAATCAGGACATACGTAGTTCGCTACATACAAAGCAAATAGAGAATTGAAATTTTTCTTATAAAGTGACCGAAGCCAATATAGGCCGCCTACGTATCCCCCCAAGGGTATCAAGCCAAGCGTAGTTCATATTACATAGAAAGGGAATTTTGCAAAAGCCTAGTGGGAGACCAAATCTGATGTGGATTTTCTACGTATCCCGCCATATGAATCAGGCCAAGACGTAGTTCCAACACATGACAAAAAGATTACATGAAAATGAAATAGAAACTTCTAGATGTAGTATCTCTTAACCGCATCTACATTGATTTCCTTCGGCCATATCTTACCATCCATTTCTGCTAGAATCAAAGCTCCTCCAGTCAGTACTCGGTGAACCATATAAGATCCTTGCCAGTTAGGTTTAAACTTTCCCTTACCTTCATCTTTGTGTGGAAATATTCTCTTCAACACCAATTGTCCCAGTTCAAAGTGTCTCAATCTTACTTTCTTGTTCAATGCTTTGTCCATCCTGTGTTGATAAAATTGACCATGAAAAACTGCATTTATTCTCATTTCATAAATGAGGATCAATTTTTCATATCAATTTTGCATCCATTTGGCACCACTTAACAAAACTTCTTGGGTAATACTCAGAGATGGTATCTCAACTTCCATTGGTAACACTGCTTCCGTTCCATAAACCAAAAAAATAAGGTGTTGCCTCAGTCGAAGTCCTTTATTGTGGTGCGGTAGCCATGAAGGGAAAATGGAAAATTCTCATGCCAATGCTTGTAGTTATCAATCATTTTTGTTGGTTGCCTCAACTGCACCATTCATTTGAGGTTGATAAGGAGTGGAATTGTGGTGAATAATTTTGAACTTCTCACATATCTCATGCATCAATCCGCTATTGAGATTAGCTCTACTATTCGTAATAAATGACTTAGGGATCCCAAATCTACAAATGAGGTTATTGAAGACTAAATTTGTCACAACCTTCTTTGTCATATAATTGTATGAAGATGCTTCTACCCACTTCATGAAGTAATCAATAGCTACCATAATGAACATGTGTCCATTTGAGGCGGCTGGCTCAATAGGGCCAATGACATCATGTCCCAAGCTGCAAACGTCCAAGGAGAACTCATCAAATTTAACTTATTCGGTGGAACTCGAATCAAATCACCATGAATATGGCATTGATGACGCTTTCTCACAAAACGAATGCAGTATGTTTCCGCGGTCATCCCGAAATATCAAGCTCGTAGAATCTTCTTTTCCAAAGTAAAACCATTCATGTATGGCCCACATGTACCCCCATGTATTCCTTCAATCAACTTGCTTTCCTCTTGAGAGTTAACACACAATAATAATCCCAAATCTTGAGTCTTCCTATAATGGAATTTTCCACTTAGGAAAAAGTGATTTGTGAGTCTTCAAAGGGTCCTCTTTTGAACATTGTTTACACCGTCTGGATAGTCTCCTTTACCGAGATACCTTTGAATGTCATAGTACCAAGGTTCTTCATCCGGTTCTATACCTACGTGGAAACAATAGGCTAGTTAATCCTGCACATTGACCTTGATTGGACCTATATAATTCTTGTCTGGATGTTGAATCATAGAAGCCAGGGTTGCTAAAATGTATGCAAACTCATTTTGAGCTCGATGAATATGCTTGATTCTATCTTAAAAAATTTATTGCACAATTCTTTCACACACATCAGATATGAGAGTATCTTCACATTCTTGGTGCTCCATTCGCCTTGAACATGATGAATCGACAAGTCTGATTCACCTATAACCAACAATTCTTGTATGTTTATATCAATAGAATTATGAGCCCAAGAACACAAGCCTCGTACTCTACCATATTATTTATGCATAGGAATATGAACTTTGTTGAGATAGGATAATGTTGACCTGATTCTGGAATTAGAACTGCTCCAGCAGTGACTCCTTTGGAAATCCCAGCACCATAAAAACACATTCTCCACCTTGGATATTCTTCTAAAATATTCTCTCCAATAAATAAAACCTCTTCACTAGGAAAATAAGTTTTATGAGGTTTGTACACTTCATCCACAGGGTTTTCAGCGAGATGATTAGCTAGCGCTTGTCCCTTGATGGCCTTTTGAGTGACATAAACAATGTCGAATTCACATAGGAAAATTTGCTACTTCGCCAACCTCCCAATAGGCATAGGCTCATGAAAAATTTACTTGAGAGGATCCATCCTTTAGATGAGAAATGTGGTATATGCAAATAAGTAATGATTTAACTTTTGTGCAACCCAAGTAAAGGCACAAAAAGTGTACTCCAATAAAGTATACCGAGCTTCATAAGGAGTAAACTTCTTGCTCAAGTAATATATATCTTGCTCCTTCTATAAAGTTTCATCATGTTATCCCAACACACATCCAAATGCGTTGCCAGACATAGACAAATACAATAACAATGGTCTACCAAATTTTAGGGGCACTAAAACCAGTGGACTAGATAAATATTCCTTGATTCTGTCAAAATCTTTTTGATAATTCTCTGTCCACTTGTTAACAACATCTTTCCTCAACAACTTGAAGATTGGCTCACAAATTACAGTTGATTGTGCAATAAATCAACTATTGTAATTGAGATGACCAAAAAAACTATTTACATCCTTTCGACTCTTTGGAGGAGGCAAGTCTTGAATAGCCTATATCTTTGAAGGATCTAATTCTATCCCTCTTCTGCTTACAATGAAACCCAACAACTTTCCGGCAGGGATACCAAATGCACTCTTTGCGGGATTTAATTTCAGATTATATTGCCTTAATCTGTCAAAGAACTTCTTCAAATCTATTATATGATCCGAGCACTTATGTGACTTCATAATGACATCATCCAGATAGACTTCAATCTCATTATGGATCATGTCATGAAATATGGTAGTCAAAGCTCTCATGTATGTTGCCCCTGCATTCTTGAGTCCAAAAGGCATTTACCGATAACAATATACTCCCCAAGGTGTGATGAATGTTGTTTTCTCCACATCTTCTTCACCCATTATAATATTATGATATCCTGCAAAGCAATCAACAAATGACTGGAACTCATGCCTTGCACAGTTATCAATAGGTATTTGAATGTTTGGGAGAGGAAAGTCCTCTTTCGGGCTAGCCTTGTTGAGATCTCGATATTCTACACATACTATGATATTTCCATGTTTCTTTGGAATTGGTACTATGTTGGCCAACCATGTGAGATAGTTGGTGACTCGGATGGCGTTGGCATCAAATTGCTTGGAGATTTCTTCCTTAACTTTCAAACTCAAATAGGCTTGATCTTTCTCGACTTTTTCTTTAGTGGGGTGCAAGAGGGATCAATTGACATCCTATGTGAAACAATGTCCGTGCTTAGACCCGGCATATCATCATAAAACCATGCGAACACATCCGTATAATGTCTCAAAAGATCAATAAGTTATTTTCTTTGGGATGGAGTCAAATGGACGCTAACTCTTGCTTCCCTCACTAATTCTGAATCTTCCAAATTTATCGTCTCAGTTTCATCCAAATTTGGCTTTTTCTTTATTCTCAAAATGTTCAAACTCCTTAGTCAACTCTTCAGGTTGCACATCTTCTTCCTATTATGCAAAAAATTGTTCATTGTTCCAGATTTGTTTGCTTGTTTCATTACATGTCGCATTCTCAACATTCACACATTTATTAGTTTGCTTGCTGAAAGAGAGAAAAAGAAAAAATTAAATTAAATTAATAATTAAAGAATTGTAAAATTCAAAATTGAAAAACATAACTTAGATTTGGCATTTAAGCTTTCAAAAGATGGAGGCAAAGCACATCAAGTACAAAAACACGATCCAGGCCTTAATTTGAATCATGTTGTTTTGTGAATTCTAATACATCCATCTACCAAGATTCCCAGAGAACCGGCGATGGGGTACAAGTTCAAATATTCAAAGAATCTCTTGGCATAGCATTCCATATGGTCGGGGCCTCGGTGTAATCCTCCAGAATCGTATTACATTCAACTTTTTCAATGAACATGTGTTTCAGTCCTTTCACGAGGCTATCTTCAATCGCTTCCTTTGATTTTTGTCCAATTAATGCCTTGGAAAAAGGCTGATTCAAAAGTGGGATAGGCTGTGGTAAGGCAATGTCACTTTTCCTTTTAAGATTAGCTGATGAGACTTCTTTAGGAGTAGGCTTGTATCCAAGACAAAATGTGTATTTCTGACTAGGTAATTGAATTGGTTCAACTATTCCATCCAATTTTGCTCCCACACCTTGACCGGGGATAAAACAATTCTTCAAAATTTCCCAAGCCACCATCATAAGCACATGTGGCAAATTTTCCTTTTCAGCTTGAGTAGCACACATAATTTCCCTAATATGGAATACAGACCCATCCAGCTCTTCCATACTTTCAATAAAAGAGACTGAATTTTCAGGATATATCGAATTGTTACCTTCTCCATGAACAACGATTTCCTGATGGTTCCAAACAAAATTCGAAGTCCGGTGCAGAATATAAGAGACCACACCAGCCATTTGAGTCCATGGCCTTCCAAGTAATAAATTGTAACTAGCAAATATGTCCAACACTTGGAATTCCACAATGAACTCCACGGGTCCAATTTGCAATGGCAGATCAAAACCTCTAACCCCTACATGACTTTCATGAATCTTTTCAATGTCACTTCCCAAATCTCGAAGAGTAGTTAAATGACAGATGTTAACAGCTGAACCATTATCAATCAAAACTCTTGAAATAAACTTATCCTTAAATCTGACAGTAATGTCCAATGCTTTGTTATGCCCCAAACCTTCAGGAAATAATTCATCTTCATGAAAGGTGACTTTGTTAGCTTCTAAAACCTGTCCCACCATTTCAGAAAAAATTTCGCTAGTGTTCTCGGCTGTAACATAAGCTTCTCTTAAAACCTTCACCAAAGCACTCATATGAGTTGCAAAATTCATTAGTATGGATATTAAGGAAATTTGAGCATGAGTTTTATTCAATTGTTCAACAACAGAAACAGAATATTCCTTAGTTGGCATCTTCCTCTAGAAATCATCTGCTTTAGGCTCTGTCACAACATTTTTTTGATGGTTTTCCTTCTTTTTTCCTCCTTGTACAAGTGCTTCAGGGGCATACAATGCCTAGATCTTGTCATCCCTGCAGTAGAAGCTTATACAACCATCTTTCCTTTTCCTTTGTCCCTTGTATCAGTCGAGTAATCCCAAGGAATTGCTTTGGTGTAAAAAGGATATAATTGAGTGGAAAGAGCCATGATCTTAGGCTTGGGAAAAAGAACTTCCTCTTCAATAGTGCTCGTGCTTGAATTGTGATTACGGGAGAAATAAAAATCAGTATCTCCACAGGCTTCTCTACCTTGATTCGTACTATGGTCCTTTCCAAATTGCAATCATCGTCAACGGTGATCATGTTCACATTATCATTGCCATGATTTTGCAGTGGTTTGTTGTTTACATTATGGGAAACACCTTTGAGTTGAAGAATTCCTTCTTTGGTCAATGCCTCAATCTTGTCTTTGAGAGTAAGTCAATTTTTCAGTTTCATGTCCGCAACACCAGAGTGATATGCACAGTGTTTGGTCTAATCATACTATCCAGGAAGGGGATTGGTAATTCTTCCTTGGATTCGTTGGAGTATTCCTGCGGTTATCAACTATTTATATAGTTGGGCTAAATCTTCGTCTAAAGGTGTATAGGTTTTGGCCAGTCTTTTCTCAAAGTAGGAAGGTTGGGGTAATGGATTTTGGTATATTAACATTTGGTTCGGCTTACGTTCCTGGATGTTCATGATAATAGACAGCCCGTCCTTTTTCTTAAGGGCTCATTTGATTGAATCCGACTGAATTGCATTACTTGTTGCTTGCAAGGCTACCAAATTAGTGATTCTTAGTTTTGATACTTTCCGCAATGAATTCTCCCATCCTGATTACCTCAATGAACTTTTTTCCTGCCACACTTATCATCTTTTCATAGTAGCATCTTTTTGGGATTGTATAAAAAGAGAGGTCATATCACTTTCTACAATCGGAGGTCGAACTTTTGTGGCATTTGCTCTCCACCATATCACATACTCTCGAAATGACTCTATTAACTTCTTTTGCAACTTCATCAAGTAGAACCTATCCGAAATAGTCTCAGTATTAAACTTGAACCTATCCATGAATTCTTGCACTGTCACACCCTAACTTTTCCTTTTATGTGGGTCCCAACTTGTGTACCAATCAAGGGCCTCTCCTATCAAACTCCATATAAACAACTTCATTCTTATGTCCTCATCTTTCTCCACTCCAACTAACTTGTCACAATACGACCTTAAATGAGCTCAAGGATTTCCCTTCATATCAAATACATCAAATTTTGGTACCTTGTACCCCACGGGTGATTCAACATCGGGATGAACACAATTTAAGACCTTCACTCCCTTATGGACTTGGATACTTTTGAAAGCTTCCTTCCAATTACGAATCTCCCTTGCTACATTGTCATCTATTTTTACCTTGCTTCTTTCTCCATATGTTTATATGGATCGACTTCTAGTATGGTTGTCATTGGTTCAATGAAAGGTTGAGCTTCCGCTACATATACTTGAGGCACATATTGCATGTTAGGGATTACAGTATGTGTCACTGATATATGTTGGGCCGCTTGGTATTTTTGGGTAAGCGATGTGGTTTGGGTTAGTCGAGTAGTTTGGTTTAGTGGGGTTTGGGTAAGTGAGTTAGTTTGGATGACTGTAGTTTGAGTAAGTGAAGTTTGGGACGCGTATAGGGGAGTGAAGGGTAAAGGGTTGGCTTGTTGCGGATTGTTTCGTGGAAAGTTAGGTTGTTGAGAATTGGTGGATTGTTTGGAAGCACTTGGATTGGTCTTCTGAAGGGAAGGTTCGGTGGAAAGTTTCGAGTAGTCGGAGAGTCAACAAAGGGAAAAATAGGTGGAATATTTGTGTTTGTTCCATGCTCGGAAAGTGTTGTATTCAGGGTGATGGACAAATTGGTGAGGTTTCAAAGTCGATCAATCTCACTTTTCATATTGGCTATTTTTTGCATCAGACGGCAATGTGTTCATCATAATGGATTGGATCCCTTCTTTCCGAAGCCTCGCGTTCATCTCTTAAGACAGTGACAAGTCCAAAACAATTTTGATGAGATGCACCTGAATCAGTCATGTATGTGGATGCACATGCTTTTGATATCGTAAAGTATGAGTGATCTGCTAGTTCGTAGTCAACGCAAATCAACTTTTGGGGGAAAATAAATCAAAAGGAAGAAAACCTTCAAAAAGAGAGTAATATCAATATAAAGTAGGTAATTGTTGTTTCAATAACATTAATAATTGGCCAAATAAATAGAGAATACACATCACGCAGCAAGTAATTGACATTACAAAAGAAAATGCATCCTAATATGCATGACACCTCTTTTTTGCCAGAGGTGGGCCTAAATTTCAAACATAATGTGATTATGATATATTGATCCAAGCTATTAATTTGTGAAAACTCAAGTTTGGGAAACAAATGGCCAAGTTTTCATTAAATACCAATAAACAAGTACAACGAAGATACAATAAACTAAAAATACATAAAAAGATTACATAATATAAAGAAAAATCTAAGACTTGGCCTAAATCTTGATCTTAATCACGATGGTGGAGGAAATGAAGATGATGCTCCTGCATTGTTCAAATATTGCATTATATTTTCCATTTGAGCCAAGATTTCAAGAGTGAGTACATTGGTTCCAAGATGAGAATGTCTTATCCAAATCGTCGTCCCAATATCCTCAAAACCTTGCTCACCTTCTACGCTCGTGCTATCGCGATCTTCTCGAAGCCATACATGATATTATGGAATTTCTCTTTCTGGACCATTTTCTATATCTATCATGATAATATTTCTCCATTCATGAAGAATCTCTCTAGCTCTAGGGACTTCAAAGTTTGGTCCAAAGGAAATTTCAGAAATCCTCATGTTTGCTCAAAGAGGAATTACTTGTGCTTGACCAAACTAGTGAAGCACACGCACCAGAGCATATGGTTGGAGCCCTTTCAACTCAATAAGCTCTATATAGTAAAACATTATGCATCTTATATAGGTAGGGGAACATGAGAGAAATGGATATTTCCATTGAATTTGGTCATTAGTGCAGGAGGCTAGGAACTCATACCAGTCATCAGTAACAACCGGAGACACAAACCGTCTTATCCTATCGTAAAAACTGTTAATCTAATTTTTGTTACTAAAGCATATATCCTCCATGTTTTTACGTTGGTAAAAATGTTCCATTGCACACATTTGTAAAATAATATTGGAACCTTCAAAAAAGTTTGTGTCGCCTCTTTTACATTTTCCAAAAGCTCGAAACATTTCTTCTAAAATCATGGGAACCAAAGTGAGTTCTTCGCCATCTACTCCTTCAAAAAGTACTTGAGCCACATATCATATGCAAGTGCTAATATAGCCATGTTCTCATGGAAATACCAAATTCCCTACCAAAGCCACAACAAATGCAATAGGACGTCTAACTTGACAATGAAAAAAAAGTGCAGAAGAATTCTTTCCTGAACAGTTTGTAACTATCCGAGTGTCCATACCTCTCATATAAGTAATGCAAAGAAACCCAATTATGTTCGAAGCACCAAAGTTCTTGTCATTTTAAAATTTTAAATAGAGAAAGAATCTTTTTCCCTGATTGACTGTGTGGAATAATTTGACCTTTTCCTTGAGACTTCAAACTGGTGAAATAGCGCAGTTCCTCCAACGTAGGTCTTAGTTCAATGCCTTTGAATGCGAACACAACATAGTCTAGATCCCAAAACTGAATTAATGCTCTAATCACATGTTTTTCAGGGTGATCTTGAATAGCATAGAGATGAACCCCAACTTTCTTGCAATCACTAGATTTTCATTTGGATTGAAATTTTCCCACCATGTCTTCAATTAGTGCGGGATACCCTCGACCATCCTAATTTTGGGCACTTGGGTGACTGAATCCATCCTATAATATAAATCAAAATAAAATGAACACATAATTTTCCAAACTCACTATGTCAAAATTGGCTTGGATCAATCTATCGTTATCATGTTACAAAAAACATGCTTATTGGTCGTTGACTCGTGAAATCCGTCAAAATAAGGGTGGATTTCTTAAATGTGGAGTCGATAGCCCAGATCAATCCACCTAAGGTTTATGCATGCATGACTTAAATTAAAGGAGTGGATTAGCTCTATCTTATGTTTTTTGAGATTTGGCTTACTAGACACAAGGTTCCCAAGTGGACAACTCGAGTGAGAAGGCTACACAGTCACACAGAAAAAGATTCGGACATCGCACACATACGCCAACTCTTCTAACCTTTGAGATTTTGAATGAAATTTACGGGTGCGCAAAACACACCTCATGTGTACGTGTGATCGTGTGAATTTTCTAGAATTGGAGGAAGTATGAACGGAATGACAGTTTATAAAGTTGTAACCAATAGACAATTTATATAAAGAAATAACAAATAAGAAGTTTGTATCACATAAACATGAAAAATAAAGCATTAGGCATGTAAAATAAATCGAGCAAATAAGCAAATGCTAAAATTTGGAACCTATTTTGGAAAGATTAAATTTCGAAATTTTGGCAAGTTATGCTAAGTATGAGTTTTGGTCAACTTCAGCCGACTATAACTTTTAGTATAAGATGAGTTAGGTTTGCCATAAGGTGTCAAATGGAAGGTCTTGGAATCCTCTTTCCAACGCCACCGAGGTGTCTAATATTTGAGCTCGTACAACGGAGATATGCCCATTTGAAGTTGTGCTGTTTAGTTAAGGAAAGTTACTCGAATTTAAGAGGGGTATTTTGGTCTTTTTCTTAACAAATTAGCTTAATTCGAACATTGGTAATATTTAGGGGTCTAAAATGATTTGGTTCAGTTTTACAAATCCTAAAATACGCTAGGGCTTTGAGAGATGTTCAAGAAGAGAAGAAAAAGCATAAAAAGTATACCGCTCATCAAGTTCTTGAAGATTTCGTTGCGGATTTCGCCAAGGGTTTGATCCATAAAAGGTATGTGAGTTCACATAGTGTTGGCTTAGTTCACCCACACACCAACCCTGATTAATTCAATGTATTTTTATTCTTGAAAGTAAAGGATTTGAGTTCTTGATGAGTTTTTTTGAAGTTTCATTCATTATCTTGATTGTTGAGATTTTGATGTGTTCTTGAGATAATCATATGAGTTTTAAGATTTTTTTTAGTAGATACTTGTACACTAATGTTGGGAATTTGAATCTAAGTGATTGGGGAAGAAACCATTCAATTCTAGGTGAATTGGGGTTAGAAAACGAGTAAGAGAATGTGTCATGTTTTTTATGAAAAGGGTTGGGGCGCCGCGCCACTGAGTACTCCATGAATTCCCTTTTATAGTTTTGGCTCTGGGGTGCCAAGCCACTCAGTACGCCACAACTTACCTTCTGTAAATCAAGGTTTGGTGCCCTGCGCCACTAGGTACTCCAGGGTCACCAGGTCCTCAACCCTTTCACACTTCTTTCCATTTGAGTTTCCTCGAATCGTACCTATGTTTCCTAGTTGATTTATACACTCTAAGTATGCATAAAAATCGAGAGATCACCCATAACAATAGATCATAACCCTTGAATCCATAACTCAAATTCAAGGAACAACTAAGAGTCAAGTCTAGAGAGTTGTTGGAGTTTTTTCAAAAGTCTTTTACAATCGTTTTAAACTTGTTTTAAAGACTTAAGCATTGAGTTTGGGAAAGAGTAGAGCCAAGTTCATTTCTTTAAAATAGTGTATGGGAACTAAGTATTTCCAAAGAACAAATGTTTTCACATTTAAGATGAGCGGAAACACCGATTTCCAAAAGAGTTTTCATGAGCAGTTTTAGTACCATCTCTTTTAAGAGAAAGAATTTTTGAGTAATAATCTCAAACCACAGAAAAAGTTATGTTTTTAAGTATATGAGTTTGTTACATTTTGGGAGTAGTATTGAGCATCGATAACGGGACCAGTTCAGATAACGAAATCTCCATAAACCATGTAGCCAACGTGGGTAGAAAGGGTCATACTTTTTAGATGATTCCTTAATGCTTTTTAAAAAAGACTAGTAGATCCACTTAGAAGTCGGTTCTATACCTCGGCAAAGTATAGGACAGCTCTGGCAGCATGGGTTAGACGTTGTATCATCACATAACTCATAGTGATGGTTATCGGTTAGAGAATATCCCACAGAGTTACTTGTAGTTTCATATACAAAACTAAGTTATTGTGGTGCCTTGTTATACACTGAGTTGTTATCTGCATGCTTTAAAGTTTTATTTACATTGCACCCTTATTACTACAGTATATTGAGATGAGTTGAGGTACAAAGACGAAAGTTTTTCTTTCAGATTCTAGTTCAAGCTTATGTCTTGTTTAGACTTCCCCCCACATGCTCATACATTCTATGTACTGACGCCTTTTGGCCTGCGTCTTTTTATGATGTAGATACGGGTACCCAGGATCAGCATCTAGTGCTTCGTTAATCCATTTGAGCTTCAGAGTAATTTGGTGAGCCTCCTTGATTTCCGAAGGATCCCTTTTTTGCATGTTTTGTCATTTCAGTTGTTAGGATGACTGGCGGTCTTGTCCCAACATCCCTCATAGTATTAGAGGATTCATAGATGGATAGTTATAGTTCATGAGTGTTTTCATTTTCAGTTGTTCTTGTTGAGACTTGACTTTCCACTTTGGCTATTTGAATGTTTATTTATAAAATATTCTAAGTTTATCTATTGGGATAGTTCAGTTAAGATTGTATTTAAGTACATTTTATGTTGAGTAAGTCCTACACTAAGAGTCTAGCCAGGCCAAGGGTTTGCTTGGGGTGAGCATTGGTTCTCGAGTGTCAGTCCCGCCCAGGGTGTAGGCTCGGGGCGTGACACAAGCTTACAGCCAAACACTTCTATATAGTATTCATGATATACTCATGTTTTCTTGTAGAGTTCGCCAGTGGGTTTACTTTGTCATTGGTGTTGTACAAACCTTTCTCATGGCCTCCAGGTGCTTCAACTAATGTACTGAGAAACATCAACTATTAATTGAACTTAAGGATAATTAGAACCCTTACTTAGAATCACATAAGTTAAGTTAACCGTTAATTGAAGTTTAATTTAGCATTACCTTAGTTAAGTATTTAGGTGTCCTAATTAACCTTTTAAAATAATTAGGTGGCGACTCCTTAAGTTAATTATTTAAAAATCACCAATATGTGGTACATTATTGGACGCGAGTTAAAATGGGCTATAACAGCTTTGTGACTCCATTGGGGATTTAGGTTCTAAACCATAAAAGACTTAGGTTAAAGTCACGCCCCGAGCTTACACCCTGTGCGTGACTAGCACTCGAAGACCATCGCTGGCCCCAAGCGAACCCTTGCCCTGGCTTACTTAACTCAGTGAAAGACAATATTCATATCTATAATGATCAATGACCTTAACTGAGAATATTTTAAATATTAAACAATCAACCTTGCCAAAAATGGCAACCCAAGTCTTAATAATAAGAAATGATAATGTAAATAGTCAAAGGACTAACATTTGACTATCTATGAAGCTTCTAAAGCAACATCCTAATGAACTAACTAGAAAGCAATGAAAATAGATCCTCTGGAATGCAAGGAGGCTCACCGACTGACTCTGAACGGCTCACTGGATCAACGGTGCACTGGAATGCCGATCCTAGTTACCTGTGTCTGCATCATAAGAAGATGCAGGCCAACTAGCATCATTACATTGAATGTACGAGTATACGAGTTGGATGCTAAAATAACGTAGGCTTGAACGAGAATATGAAAGAAACACCTACCTTGGCTCTTCTCAACTCATGAATACTTAACATAACATATTTAAATATAAAGCAGTTTAAAACAAGTGCAATATAAAGAAAAATTGTTTAAAAACATGATGTCAACTTTGTGTATATACAAGGATACAACAATTCTGAAATGTATGTAAAAATACAATAAACTGATGTATATAAAAAATACAATAACTTATGTGGGAGTTTCTCTAATCGACAACCATCACAATGAGCCTAAGTGATGGTACAACGTCTTACCTCACGTTGCCAAGGACCGTCCTATACCTTGCCATCGGTATAGAACCTGAACTACTAAGTGGATTCACTAGTCTATGCTATAAAGCACAAGGAATCATCTAAAAAGTATGATCCTTTTTCTGCCAATGATGGGTACATGGTTTATAGGGGCTTGAGTTAACATGAACTCGCGTCCCCATATCGGTGCTCAATACTACTTCCAAATATACTTAGCTCATATGTTTTTAAAACAACTTCTTCTTTGGTTTGAGATAATTGCTCAAACTTAGCATAAAAAGCTCTCTTGGAATCAATGTTCCCTTATGTTGTTCAAAACTCTTTCTGAAATCTGAAATGTTTCCTCTCATCTTAAATGTGAAAACATTTACTCTTGGAAATACTTAGTTCCCATATATCATTTTAAAGAAAATGAACTTCGCTCTTACTCTTTACTCAACTTTAAAACTTAAGTTTTAAAATAAAGTTAAAAAGCATTTGCAAAAGACTTCTTCAAAAAACTCTAAGAACTTCCTAGACTTGGCTCTTGACTTTCCTTGAATTTGACTTTATGGATTCAAGGTTATGATTCATGTTTATGGATGATTTCTAGGTGTTTAGAAGTCATTTAGAGTAGTTAGAATCAATGGTAAGTGTTAGGACACTTTAGAATAACTAAAATAGGCTAAACGACGAAAAACTGGTCAAAAACGCCGATCTGGGCGCGTCCCTGGCACGCTGCGCCAGGCCCCAACTTACTGGGGCTTGTTTTGGGCGCACTGTAGGCGCGTCGCCCCAGCCTCGTGGTGCTATGGAGGAGCGATGCTCCTAGTCTTCCTAAGTGCGTCTGAAGAGTTTTTCAACTCGTTTTATGAATCTAAATCGTTTCAATCTGATTCTTTTTCCAAATTCACCTTAGATTCATGTACCCAAATCATATGTACAAGAATCTAACCCAAACAACTCAAGGAAAGAACACTTAATCATCGAGAAACTCCTTCATCCCAACTCATCTTCAAGAACGAAATCAATTCAAGAATAACTATCAAGATCATCAATTTCTCAATATTTTTAGGACAAAAATACAGTGAATTAAACATGCTTGGCACGTGGGTGAACTAACCCAATGCTATGTGTTCTCACATACCTTGTAGGGATCACCCCCGATGAAATCCACAAGCTAAGTTGGACGATCTTGACGATTTCCTTGCTTCTCCTTCTCTTTTCTCCTCTTCTTCCTTCTTCTCTAAAACCCTAACTCCTTTCCAAAAGCATAAACCTGACAAAGTTCAGTTAAAACCCCTAATTAATTCACTAAAACGAATTAAAATAAAAGGGTAAGGAAAAGACCAAACTATCCTTCAAAAATCCGGATTTGGACTTTCCTTAAACCAACAGCCCAACTTCCACAGGGCTTAACTCACCCATCCGAACTCGGAACCGCGCAAACTTGGCAGCGTTGGAAAGATCATTCCCAGATCTTTCCAACCAAATCTGGAACTACACCTAAAGCATCATGATCTAGGAGTTATGGTCATTTAAAGTTGACCAAAAACTCAATTTAACTTATTTAAAAATTCTAGATTTCCTTATCCTTTCCAAAAATAACTATTTCCAGATTTTAAATTTCCTTCTAGTTCTTTCTAGTTGCGAGATGTTACGATATCTCCCTCTTGGGAACATTCGTTCTCGAATGAGATTTACTCTTACTAAGCTAAGGGTGGTAACATCAAGTTCAAACATCCCAAAAGCAATTTCAAATAAGGAACATGCTCACTCATAATTTAGATAGTACTAAGAAGAAAATTAGTACCTTGATCTGCACTTTCTTCGGATTCAAAGAGATGTGGATATCTCTTCTTCATGTCCTATTCAGCTTCCCAAGTAGCTTCTCCAACAAATTGGTTCCTCCAAAGGACCTTGACTGATGCTACCTCATTTGTTCTGAACTTGCGAACTTGGCGATCTAAAATCTGGACAGGAATCTCCCCATAGGATAAGCTATCATTGATCTCAATGTCTTCAGCCTGTATGATCAATGAAGGATCGCCCATGCACTTCTTCAACGTGGAGATATGAAATACCGAATGAACCGCTGCTAATTCATGTGGCAACTCCAACACATAAACTACATTGTGAATCCTCTTGGCTATGCGATAAGGTCCAATATACTGGGGACTAAGCTGCCCCTTCTTACCAAACCTCATAACACCCTTCATGAGTGAAACTTTCAAATATACCCAATCATCTACTTCGAACTTTAACGCCCTTCTCCTAACATCAGTGTAGGATTTTTGATGACTCTGTGCCATTTTCAACCTTTCTTGAATCACTTTCACCTTCTCCATAGCTTGGTGAACTAAAACTGGTCCTACCAACCCTGCTTCACCAACTTCAAACCATCCAATAGGAGATCTGCATCTTCTCCCATGAAGAGCTTCATAAGGGGCCATTTGGATGCTAGAGTGGTAACTATTGTTGTATGCAAACTCAATGAGAGGTAGGTGATCATCCCAATTCCCTTTGAAATCAATCACACAAGTCCTCAACATATCTTCTAATGTCTGAATAGTGAGCTCTGCTTGCCCATCAGTCTAAGGATTAAAGGCAGTACTTAAGTTCACCATTGAACCCAAGCCTTTCTGAAAAGATTTCCAGAACTATGCAATAAATTGTGCACCTCTATCTGAAATAATGGAGACTAGGACTCCATGAAGTCTTACCACCTCCTGAATATATAACCTGACATAATCGTCTGCTGAATGGGTAGTCTTTACTGACAAAAAATGGGTTGATTTTGTCATTCTATCGACAATCACCCAAATAGAATCATGCTGTCTGCGAGACCTTGGCAAACCTGTGATGAAATCCATATTAATCATCTCCCACTTTTATTCTAGAAGTTCTATATTTTGCGCCAAACCACCGGGACTTTGGTGCTCAACTTTCACTTGTTGGCAATTTGGACACTTAGCGACAAATTCAGCAATGCCCTTCTTTATGTCATTCCACCAATAAACCTCTATCAAGTCACGATACATCATTGTGGAAACCGGATTAATGGAATATTTGGAGCTATGAGCTTCCTCCATGATCCCTTCTTGGAGTCCATCCACTATAGGTACACACAGTCTACCTTGATATCTCAATACACCATCTCCCCCTTGTTCAAAAGCTAATACTTTTTGCTTATGAACATTTGCCTTCAATTCAAGAAAAATGGGATCTTGGTCTTGCTTTTCTTTAACTTCTGCCACTAGTGATGATTCAACCCCATTTGTCACCACTATCCCTCCTTCTGTGGAATCCATAAGTCTGACTCCTAGGCGTGCAAGCCTATGCACATCTTTTCCTAACTCTCTCCTTACTTCATCAACATTGGCGGTACTACCCATAGACAACCTGCTCAAGGCATCGGCAATAACATTAGCCTTACCTGGGTGATAAAGGATACTCATGTCATAATCCTTGAGTAATTCTAACCACCTCATCATAAGAAGATGCATGCCAACTGGCATCAGTACATTGAATGTACGAGTATGAGAGTTGGAATGCTAAAACAACATAGTCTTGAACGAGAATCTGAAAGAAACACTTACCTTGCCTCTTCTCAACTCATGAATACTTAGCTGAACTCATTTCAATATAAAGCAGTTTAAAACAAGTGCAATATAAAGAAAAGTTGTTTAAAAACATGATGTCAACTCTGTGGATATACAAGGATACAACACCTTTGAAATGTATGTAAAAATATAATAAACTGATGTATATAAAAAATACAATAACTTTTGTGGGAGTTTCTTTAACCGACAGTCATCACTATGAGCCTAAGTGATGGTACAACGTTTTAGCTCATGTTGCCAAGGACCGTCCTATACCTTACCATCGGTATAGAACCTGAACTACTAAGTGGATCCACTAGTCTATGCCAAAAAGTACTAAGGGGGAACAATGCGCCTCGCTCTCCCCAGGTGCGTCTCATGAGTTTTTCAACTCATTTTTTTATCCTAAATCATTTCAATCTGATTCTTTTTCCCAAATTCACCTTAGATTCATGTACCCATTTCATATGCACAAAAATCTAACCCAAACGATTCAAGGAAACACCACTTAATCATCAAGAAACTCCTTAATCCCAACTCATATTCAAAAACGAAATCAATTCAAGAACAACTATCAAGATTATCAATTTCTCAATCGTTTTAGGATGAAAATACACTGAATTAAACATGCTTAGCGCCTGGGTGAACTAACCCAATGCTATGTGATCTCACATACCTTGTAGGGATCACTCCCGACGAAATCCACAAGCTAAACTCGATGATCTTGACGATTTCCTTGCTTCTCCTTCGCTTTTCTCCTCTTCTTCCCCTTCTCTAAAACCCTAACTCTTTTCCAAAAAGCGTAAAACTGACCAAGTTCAGTTAAAACCCCTAATTAATTCACTAAAATGAATTAAAATAAAAGGGTAAGGAAAAGACCAAACTACCCTTCAAAAATCTGGATTTGGGCTTTCCTTAAACCAACAACCCAACTTCCAAAGGGAATAACTCACTCATCCAAATTCGGAATTGCATAAACCTAGCGGCATTGGAAAGATCAAAGAGCTTTCCAACCATATCTGGAACTACACCTAACTCATCCTGAGCTAGGAGTTATGGTCGTTTGAAGTTGACCAAAAACTCACTTTAACTTACTTAAAATTTTCCAGATTTCCTTAAACTTTCCAAAAAGAACTATTTCCAGATTTTAAATTTCCTTCTAGTTCTTTCTAGTTGTGAGATGTTACAGCTTGTGTAGTACTTACCTGTCAAAAGAAAATTGAAATGGCTTGTTAAAATAGCTTTAGCAACAGGATTACCATTCTAATTGGAGACACTTCCTTTTGAATTCCAACTTATTATTGTTGTTAGAAGTTCAAGTTCATGGTATTAAATTAAGATATCCTTTTGTCCATAGCTGACAGATGTTTACCAAGTGTAAATTGAATGGCCCTACTTTAGAAAAAACACTTCCCAAGAATATTCTCTGGTTTTAACTGTCTGAGATAAAATAATTTTTCAGAACTCTCTATCATTGACTTACTTGGTGGCGATGGACCGGACTGTGAGTCGGAAAATTCAACTCATGAAGGCCATGTTGCATTTTCAATTGAAAGTATATTCGAAGGTTGACCATGAAGCAATTACATTTATGTTTTTGGAAAGACTTAACAATTTTATACCAAGGGTGTGACCTAGTGATCAATGAAGTGGATTGAGAACTATGAAGTTTCGGGTTCAAATCCCAGCATAGACAAAAAAAAAACACTAGGTGATTTCTTTCCATCTGTTTTAGTATTGGTGGGAAAAATTACTTAGTACCTATTGCTGGTGGAAGGTGACATGTATTTAGTAGAATTAGTCGAGTGCGCGCAGGATGGTATCGAATCCACAATTATGAAAATTATTTTCCTAGAAATGGGTAGAAAAACTAAATTAACTTCTTTCATCTTCTTTTCTACTTAATGATCTTTATATAAATCTTTTCAAATATTCCTTATGTTTCAAATTGTTTGTCTAGTTTTGAATTGACATAGAGTTTAAGAAAGTAAAGACTTGATTCTTGTTGTTAAATATGCTATGTGGGAAGTTGGAATTAAAATCTGATTCCAACACAAATTAGGAATGCACCTAATTAGTTTCTTAAGGAACTAGGAAATATGGTAGTCCATATCTATGTATATTTCATATTGTCAATATATTTGTTTTTCAAAAAAATTTAGAAATGCAATTTATTATTTTTCAAAAATAAATTAGGAATGCAATTTATATTTTTTCAAAATGAACTATAATATATGGTAGGTCATCTTTATATATAGTTCAATGTCACTCAAACTAATTATACACTATTTTTGCTGCTTGTGTTTCTTACAAGAACTCAAAAAAATTCTCAACGTTGTTTTTATTTAATTGACATTTAAATTATTGTTTTTGAACAGTGAGTAACTCACAAACTCATTATTGATCTTGTGTTGGTATAACTAACATGAGTGATGATGATGCGACATATATTATCTTAAGGGAAATTCATGCAGTAGACATTCTTCAAAGTTTATCCTCGCAAAATTGGAGATATCTTCCAAATTTCAAAGTCAACAATTGACCCCTTTCCAGTAACAAGAGGAAGGACTTTCCATCGTCATCAAGATGAGAAAGTTATAATGAGATATGTCAAAATAATAACTCATCATGTTGTTGCGTCTAAATATGATGATTTGAATGGCAAGTGGCTTAGAAGCACACAAAACCTCAACAAAATTAGGTGTTGGAGTCGGTGATGATCATCCAGAGTTCAGATGCTAAAACTGTTGTTGAATTGACAATTGGAAGATTAGATAATGGTCAAGAGAATGCCAATGACAGTCTAAAAAATAATCCCCAGTAGACAACATATTGTGTTGGCAACAGTTGACCTTCATCCACATTTTCATGAACTTGGCGGTCGTGTCATTGAAAAATATGTCCATATTCAGCGCGATACAGCTTTTGGTTTTGTAAGATACAACAGTCATGTTGAAGTAGCTCGAGCAATTCAGTTGGGAAATACCCGAATCTTGGTAAACCGAAACCAAAAGGGATTGAGGCATTTCCCAACCAAATAGCTCGAGTTGCTTCAGCATGACTGGTGTATCTGAGAAAACCAAAACCTTTGTCTCGCTTGAATACAAACATATTTTTTAATGACACCAGCACCAAGTTCATGAAAATGATGATGGAGGTCAACATTTGCCAGCACAAATAGTCATGTACTGGGGATTATTTTCTGGAGTGTCTTCATTGGCTTTCTCTTGACCATCATCTCATGTTCCAGTTGTCAATTCAATAGAACATTTCGCATCTGAACTCTGGATGTCATCACTAGCTCCAACACCTAATTTTGCTGAGGATGTGTCTCCTTCTAACCCACTTGCCATTCAAGGCATCATGTTTACACTCAATAACATGATGAGTTCTTATACTTACATACCTCATTATAACTTTCTCATCTTGACAACGATGACAATCAGAAATAGATCTAGTAAATCATAGAAAGATCTCATTATGTTTTTTAAAACCTTTTTAATCATATTTAAAAACTAAAAATATTTTGAAATACATTAATTTTTTTATATAAAAGAACAACTAAATAATTATGAACAAACGAAGTCACATGTTTGTTTTTCTAGAGGACACAAA
Organism: Solanum raphanifolium; assembly: GCA_036250405.1. NCBI lineage: Eukaryota > Viridiplantae > Streptophyta > Magnoliopsida > Solanales > Solanaceae > Solanum > Solanum raphanifolium. Next base: position 44,630 of record JAJOOE010017340.1, read on the forward strand.
CATGGATAAAATTTAGGAAATAAAAATAATTACAAGTAATTAGTAGAAGCAAGAGAGTTTACAAGTAGCAGTAGTTTGAATAATTGAAACTCCTCAACTTTTTCCTGTATTAACCATTAACAATGAATAGAAAAGTAGTAATTGAAACATTAAAACTTTTCTAAATAAAGAATATGAAATATTAAAGAAGCAATATATGAAAAATACATAATAACATCTATATATCTATCTACATACCTTTGTTATATCCCATTTTAATTCGCGTCAAATAGTGTATAACATATTGGTGATTCCTAAATAATTAACTTAAGGAGTCGCCAACTAATTATTTAAAAGGATAATTAGGACATCTTAATACTTAATTAAGGTAATGCTAAATTATACTCCAATTAACGTTCTACTTAACTTATGTTATTGTAAGTAAGGATTCTATGAAATGATAATGTAAAAACAACTAAACTACTAACTATCTATGAAGCCTCTAAAACAAAGAGGGATGTCGGGATAGGACCCCCAATCATCCTCACAACTGAAAAGCTAAACAATTATGAAAAGGACCCTCCAAAAGAAAAAAGGCTCACCAACTGACACTGAGTGCTCAACTGGATCGATAAGGCGCTGGACGCTGATCCTGGTTACCTGCGTCTGCATAATAAGACGATGCAGGCCAACATGCATCACTACATTGAATGTACAAGTATGCGAGTTGGAATGCTAAACATAACATAAGCTTGAAAAGAATCTGAAAGAAACACTTATCTTGGATCTTCTCAACTCATGAATAACTTAACTCAAATGCAAAGTAAACAACAATAAACGTGCAGTTATACAAAGCATTTAAAATACTAGTAGCAACTCAATTTGCTAAGGAAATGCAATAACAACTCGGTTTACTTGTAAATTAATAGAATACTGTGGGAGTTTCTCTAACCGACAACCACCACTATGATCCTAAGTGGTGATACAACGTCTTGCCCACACTACCAGAACTGTCCTATACTTTGCTGTCATATAGAACGCCTTAACTAAGTGTATCCACTTGTCTATGCTAAAAAGCACTTAAGGAGTCATCTAAAAAGTATGATCCTTTACTACCCATGATGGCTACATGGTTTATGGAGACTTGAGTTAGTATGAACTCGCATCCCTATATCAGTGCTCAATACTACTCCCAAAATTATACTTAGCTCATATGTTTTAAAACAAAACTTCTTTCTTATGTTTGATATAATTACTCAAAACTTAGCTTAAAAGCTCTCTTGGAAATCGGTGTTTCCCTTTCTTGTTCAAATGTGAAGACATTTTAAACTCTTGGGAATACTTAGTTCCCTTATAATTTTTGGAGAAATGAACACAACTCTTTACTCTTTGCTTAACTCAAAACTTTAAGTATTAAAACAAAGTTAAAACGTTTGTGAAAGACTTTTGAAAACTTTATAAACTTCCCTTGACTCTAACTTCTTGACTTGACTCTTAATTTTTCTTGACATGACTCTTAACTTTCATTGAATTGAAGTTATGGATTCATGGATTATGATTTCTGATGGGAAAAATCTCATGATGTTTAGGAGTGTTTTTTTGATGGCTAAACATGAGAAAAGATCAAGAAATCACTGTCTGGGAACTAGTCCATGACGCAGAGATGTATTTAAATTTTCGATCACGAAATTAAATTTTGAGGTAGAGGAGTCCACGTCCTTACCGCGACGTGGAGGTGATTTTTGTACACTGTGGGAGCAAGTCCGCGATGCGAACCTGCGTGCCAAAACCTGCTAGACTTTTACCTTCTTCGTTTTCTCACCCCAATTCGCCTAAATCCAATTCTTTTTCTCAATCCCTCTATAGATTCAAATGCCCAATATATATACAAGAATCTTACTCAAAACAACTCTTGAAATGACACGATTCCATCAAGAACTCCACAATCTAATCAAATCTCAAAAACAGAAGAAAACTTCAAGAACATAATTCAAGAATATCATTCTTTCAACTTTCTAGAAATGAATTTCGCTGAAACAAACATCATTGGTGCATGGACGAATGAACCCAACGCTATGAGAGTGTCACATACCTTGTCGGATTGAATCCTTGCCGAATTCCAGAACCAAAATCGCAAGAACTTGATGAATCTTGAGCTTCTCTTCTCCTTTCTCCTCTTTCCTCTTCTCTCAAAGCCCTAGCATATTTCTTAATTATGTAAACTGAACTAACTCAGTTTAGACCCTAAATAATTTACTAAAAAAGTATTTTATTAAATGGGTAAGAAAAAGACCAAACTACCCTTCAAAATCCGGATTAGACTTTTCTTATTTGAACAACCCAACTTCAAATGGGATATCTCACTCATACAAACTCAGAATCATGCAAACTCGGTGGTGTTGGAAAGATTATTCCGAGTTCTTTCTTACGGTGTCTGGAAGCACACCTAAATCATCCTGAGCTAGGAGTTATGGTCGCTTGAAGTTGTCCAAAACCCAAAGTTAACATAACCTAACAAATTTTCCAGATTTTCATCCTTTCCTAAAATGACTACTTCCAACTCTTACTCTTTCTAGTTCTTTCAATTAGCGAGATGTTACAATATCTCCCCCTTGGGAACTTTCATCCTGGAATGAGATTACTCTTGCTAGGCTAAGGGTGTAACATCTAACATTTAGCTCAAACACCCAACAAGTAATGCAAATACAACATTATGCCAACTTATAAATTAAAAAGTACTAATAAGAGAATTAGTACCTTAATATGGAACTTCTCTAATTTCAAAGTGATATGGATATCTCTTCTTCATATCTTCCTCAGCTTCCCAAGAAGCTTCCTCAACAAATTGATTCCTCCAAAGAACCTTGACTGATGCAACCTCTTTAGTCCTCAACTTGCGAACTTGTCGATCTAGAATCTGAACATGAATCTCCTTATAATATAGGCAATCCTTGATCCTAATATCTTCAATTGGTATGATAAGTGAAGAATCTCCCATGCACTTTTTCAATATGGAAATATGACATACCAGATGAACTGCTGCTAACTCTTGTGGTAGCTCCAACTCATAAGCTACATTGGCTACCCTTTTCGATATTCTGTAAGGGCCAATGTATCGGGGACTAAGCTTCCCCTTCTTACCAAATCAGATAACACCTTTCATGGGTGAAAATTTTAAATATACTCAATCATCTACTTCAAACACTAACTCCCTTCTCCTAATTTCAGTCTAGGATTCCTGATGACTCTGCGTTGTCTTCAACCTCTCTTAAATCATCTGCACCTTCTCCATAGCTTGATGAACTAAATCTGGTCCTATAAACCTAGCTTCACCAACTTTGAACCATCCTATAGGAGATCTGCACCTTCTCCTATGTAGAGCTTCACAAGGAGCCATTTGGAAGCTAGAGTGATAACTATTGTTGTAAGCAAATTCGATGAGAGGTAGGTGATCATCCCAATTACTTTTGAAGTCAATCACACAAGCCCTCAACATATCCTCTAATTTTTGGATAGTGCGCTCTGCTTTCCCATCTGTCTGAGGATGAAAGGTCGTACTTAAGTTCACCTTTGAACCCAAGACTTTTTTGAATGACTTCCAAAACTGTGCAGTAAATTGCACACCTTTGTCTGAAATAATGGAGACCAAAACCCCATGAAGTCTTACCACCTCTTGAAGATACAAGTTAGCACAATCTTCTATTGAATGTGTAGTCTTTATCGGCAAAAGGTGTGCTTACTTTGTCATTATATCGACATTCACTCAAATAGAATCATGCTGCATGCGAGACCTCGGCAAACCTACGATGAAATCCATATTAATCATCTCTCACTTCCATTTTGGAAGTTCTATATTCTGAGCCATACCACAGGGCCTTTGGTGCTCTATTTTAACTTGTTGGCAGTTCGGGCACTTAGGAACAAATTTTGCAATGCCCTTCTTCATACTACTCCACTAATAAACTTTTCTCAAGTCACGATACATCTTTGTGGAACCCGAATGAATGGATATCTGGAGCTATGAGCTTCCTCCATAATTCTCCCTTGGAGTTCAATCACCATTGGTACACACAATCTGCCGTGATACCTCAACACACCATCTCCCCCTTGTTCAAAAGCCATTACTTTTTGCTTATGAACATTTGCCTTCAATTCAAGAAAAATAGGATTTTGGTCTTGCTTCTCTTTTACTTCTGACACTAATGATGATTCAGCCCTATTCGTCACCACTACTCCTCCCTCTGTGGAATCTATTAGTCAGACTCCCATGCGCGTAAGACTATGCACATCTTTCGCTAACTCTCTCTTTTCTTCTTCAACATGGGAGGTACTACCCATGGACAACCTGCTTAAAGCATCAGCAACAACATTGGCCTTACCTGGGTGATAAAAAATACTCAATGTCATAATCCTTTTGTAATTCTAACCACCTCCTTTGTCTGAGATTAAGCTCTTTCTGAGTGAACACATATTGAAGACTCTTGTGATAAGTGAATACATCAACATGAACACCATAAAAATAATGACACCATATCATTAAAGAAAATACTACGGCAGCCAACTCTAAGTCATGGGTTGGGTAGTTCTTCTCATGAACTTTCAACTGTCTGGAGGCATAAGCTATAACTTTGCCATTTTGCATTAACACGCAACCCAAACCAACGCTAGATGCATCACAATACACCACAAAACCTTGAGTACCATCTAGTAAAGTCAATACTTTGGCAGTAGTCAACCTCTTTTTCAATTTCTGAAAGCTTTTTTCACAAGCTTCAGACCATTGAAATTTCACTGTCTGCTAAGTTAACTTGGTCAAAGGGAATGAAATAGATGAGAACCCCTCTACGAACCTTCTATAATATACGACCAACCCCAAGAAACTCCTAATATCAGTTGAAGATGTGAGTCTAGGCCAATTCTGCACTTCCTTTATCTTTTGGGTATCAACTCTAATTCCGTCACCGGAAACTATGTGGCCCAAGAACGCCACAGACACAAGCCAAAAGTCAAATTTGGAGAACCTAGCATACAACTCCTTATCTTTCCAAGTCCGGAGAACTATTCTAAGATGGCTAGCATGATCTTCTTTATTCCTTGAATAGATTAGAATGTCATCAATGAAAATGATAACAAACATATCTAAATAAGGCTTGAATACTCTATTCATAAGGTCCATGAACCCTGCAGGTGCATCAGTTAAATCGAACGACATGACCAGAAACTCATAATGACCATAACGGGTCCTGAATGCTGTCTTTGGAATATCAGATTCCCTTACTTTCAACTGATGGTAGCCAGATCTGAGGTCAATCTTAGAAAAACAAGAAAAACACTAAAGTTGATAAAAAAGATCATCAATTCTCGGAAGATGATACTTGTTCTTGATGGTAACATTGTTCAGTTGGCGGTAATATATACATATCCTAAGGGAACCATCTTTCTTTCTCACAAACAAGACCGGAGCATCCCAAGGTGACACACTTGGTTGAATAAAGCCCTTATCAAGGAGATCTTTCAACTGTTCTTTAAGCTCTTTCAACTCTGTTAGTGATATTCTATATGGCGAAATAAAGATAGGATGAGTATCGGGAAGAATGTCTATGCCAAAATCTATTTCTCTCTCAAGAAGGACTCTGGGAAGATCATCTGCATAGACTTATGGAAATTCTTTTACAATTGAAACTGACTGAATATGAGGTATCTCAACACTAGATTCGTTAACTCAGACTAAGTGATAGACACACCCCTTGGAGACTAAGTTTCTTTCCCAAAGGTACGAAATAAAATGACCCTTAGGCACTGCTGAACTAATTTTACACTCTAAGATTGGCTCATTTGGAAACTAACACTTGACAACTCGAGTTCTACAATCAACTGAGGCATAACAGGCATGAAGCCAGTTCATACCAAGAATGACATCGAAATCTACCATGTCTAACTCAACTAAATCAGCCATGGTGTTTTTGTGATTGATGGAAATGGCACAATCAATATATACTCACTCAACTAGGATAGACTCCCCAACAGGTGTAGATACACAAAAGGGTTCACAAAGTTTCTCAGGAAGAACATCAAACTTATTTGCAACATAAGGGGTTACAAAAGATAAACTTGCTCCTGGGTATAGGAAAGCATAAACATCAAAAGTAAAGACTTTGATCATACTAGTGACAACATCTGGAGAGTTCTCTTGTTCATGATGACTATTAATCGCGTAAAGGCAGTTTGATCCTCCGCCAGTACCAGAATTAGCTCCTCTAGGTGCAGCCCTGTCTGGTGGGGCAACTGATGAAGATTGGGCTCTATTGCCCTGATTCATATTACCTTGCCCATTCTTTGGGCACTCTTTAATGAAGTGACCCTCTTGTCCATAGTTGAAACAACCTGTGGAACCATCACGACACTTACCTGGGTGTGTTCTACCACACTTAGCACATGCAGGAGCCCAGTTACCTCCTTGTGCCACACTACCCTGAGATTGGGTAGGTCTAGCCTTGAAATACTGGGAATTCTGACTATTATACTCAGTTTTGTTTCTAGGTGCAGGTTCACTAGCAGATGATGGAGTAGGTCCCTTTTGCTTTTGTTGGTAAGGGGAACGGTTCACATTACTTTTATGTTGCCCGGACCTGCTACACATATACCATTAATCTCGATATATCAATATCCCCAATCAGCATTGCTGCCCTACCCTCTTTGCTTGGTAGACGGGACAACCCAGCCACAAACAGACTCATTCTACTCCTCATATTCCCAACCATTTCCGGAGCATAATGGATAGCTGGGTGAACTTCAACCCCTACTCATGAACACTTAGGGAATCTTGCTTAAGTGTGAGGAACTCTCATACCTTTGCGTCTTTCAGTTCTCAGGGAAAGAAACTCCCTAAGAAGGTATCCTCAAAATATGCCCAACTTGCAGGTGGTGTTTCCACAGCTCTACCCTTTTTCCACTGGTCAAACCAGGTCCTAGCAACATTATCCAGTTGATATGAAGCTAGTTCAACTCACTCACTATCGGCAACGTGCATCACATCAAATACCTTTTGCAGCTCCTCAATGAAGTTCTCTGGATCCTCATTAGTGCTTGAAGCAGTGAAACCTGGAGGGTTCATCCTAAAGAACTCACGAATTCTTGTAATGTATGCCTATTCTTGTCGAGACCCTCTCTGATGCCCAACCTTGTTAGTCACAACTTGACTTAGCATCCTCATCGCTTCTGTAAACTCAGCATTAGTACATTTTGATAACAACATGGATAACATGGATCGCGTAAAAGCATTAGAGGAGCTTGATGGACACAAAATCAAGAAGTACAATGTGTGGAAGGTCCATCTAAGTGAAGAGAAAGAAGAAAGAGGCCATGGTCATCTCATAATTTCAAGAATTCACAAAAGAAGACAACCAAACAAGGCCCTTACCTCATTAAGGGTAAAATTATCAAAGAAGTGTCTTCTTTACTTTATTTTCAAGAATTCACAAAAGAAGTCAACCAAACAAG
>JAJOOE010017341.1:0-34199 GCA_036250405.1 Solanum raphanifolium
CCCCCCCCCCCCCCCCCCCACGAATGCCTTTTGAGTGTAGCTTGTCGCATAGGAATTGCCTAGTGCAGTTTACATCCCCTGTCACATAGGGCTTGCCTTGTGCGATTTACATCTCATGCGTGGTTTGCAAGTTATTACACAATGGGAGGTTTACCCAATGTGCACAGAGTGTTCACCCGAAGGACATGGGCTGTTGCAGAGGTTGTAACGGCTGCGGGTTATCTTTGAGTTCAAAAAAATATATTTTTTGTTTCAAAACAGTTTTTGCATAAAAATTATTTGTTAAATCCCATCTTTCGTCGTGCTAGACTAAAATTAAAATATGGTCACGTTGAATTGTGGTTATGAGAGAGAAATTATATTAATCACACAAAATTGATCGTTACATAAAATATGAGTCTTTTCGTAGTTATGAATTTAAACTATACGATATAATAGAATTTAAGTAACAATCAAAGCAAACATTGTATTTAAACTAATAATACAAATATACAATACAACGGGTAACAACCATCCAAACAAGGTGTTAAGGAATTAAAATTTGACTTCATAATTAATCGTACAAAATCCTTTTCTATTTTTTTTACATTTGCCATTTTTTTCTTTCTTTTTTACTGAATGTGTTGTATTTTTGCAAGAATTCTATTGCTATGTTTAGGAAAAATCAAATATTGTTATATATGGATTATTTAGGTGCTTAAATTGTACATTTATTTATTTTCCTTTTTTTGGGGGGTGGGGGGAGGGGGGATGTATGAAGAATGAGCGGAATAAATACCTAAAAATTAACCCATAAATCTCACTCCCTAAAATTAGACCGTCTCCATTTTTTTTAACAAAATCATGATTTCTTAAGTAGTTATGTTTTGTCATTAAAATAAAAAAGTATATTTATGTATTATATTTTTGGTCTTAAATATATTAAATATGTGATTTTTCCTTTTATGATCAAACTTCAAAGTAGTAATTTATACCCAACTTAGCATTTACTTCATATTTTACATCTCCTAACCATAAACACAAACTTCAAAATTCCATTATAAATAGACATGTTCAAAGGCTTATTTTATACATTAAAAAAAAAAACATAGCTCCGTTTTCACATCAATAGACATAAAAATGGGCAAACTATTTTTCACTTCATCGTCACTTATTTTTTTGATTTTCTTGTCATGTGTTACAAAGCTAGCCACAAGCCAATCGCCTTTAGTAACAACTTTTTGTCACACGAAAATCCAAGACCCAGAGTTTTGCTTAAAGATTATTGCATCAGATCCTCGTTTTCAAACCGCAAAAACTGTTCATGATCTTGAAACATTAGCAATTGATTTGGGAGCAAAATTTGTGAAAGGAGTAAGTAATAAGTGTTAAATTCTGTTGCAAAGAGAAACAGATCGAAATATTAAAGCTGTTTTGGGCTCTTGTAGTGGAGCATATAGTTTGATCAGTATAGATTTCAACAGCATGAGAGTAGCATTTCAAACTGCAAGACCTTTAAGTGAACTAGGAGCAGGTGCTAGGGCTGCTGTTTTGAAGTGCAATCAAGACTTTGATGACATGAATTTGGCTTCCCCTCTTGCACAAGATAATCATGATTTGTTGAATTTCATTCAGATTATAGTTGGTAACTCTGTGTAGATCTTTTTGAATTCATGATTATTACTACTACATTAGAGAAAGTTCATTAGAAATATAGAGTAGGTAGAATGATTTATTTATGAAAGTAGGGAAAAGAAATATTGTTCTTTATTAACTATGTTTTATCCATTCAAGCTTTTTATCTCTTTGGGTTTTTATTATGTTCACCTTTTTCCTCTTTGGGTTTTCATTATGTCCGATATGAGCTTCGAAGTCCTGACTAACCACTGCCCCCTAAACCAGAACATTTTTTTCCATGGGATAAGGCACAAGTACCCTTCTAGACTATGACCGAAACCCAGAGACACACCTAAACTTAACTAGTGTCATAGTCCAGGGGTACTTGTGCCTCATCCCTTTTTTCCATTCCTAGACTCGAATCTAAGATGTCTGGATTAAGTGATTCTATACCTAATTCATTCCACAACAATAGTTGGTGATGGAGTAATTGGAGTTATGATTAGTATGGATAGGTGAAAAACTAGGAATACAAATGGTCATCTATGATATATAACTTCCACCACACCAAAATGTTTTTTCTGATTTTACTAGGCAAGTACATGTAATCTGCATCAGCCAATGAGAAAGAAACCAGAGTCTCTTTCAAGATGCATTGTTTTCAACTTGGATCTGGGAAGGCTAACACAATGCAAGTATATGTAGTGGAAGGAGAAGCATAACAAGTTTGCAAGTGATATAAACTAAACAAAAGCAATCTGAGAAAGCTAATGTGCAAACGACAGAATCTTTGAGTACTAGATAACACAGCCTTTAATATGTGTATAAATTGCAGAAATTAGTAACCACAGAGGTAAGAATTTAACAAAGGAAACTAATACATTGCACGGCTAACTCCTATACAAATATCCCAGAGACCAGTCCACAAGTCTAAATAGCAGCCATTTTTTCAAGAAAATATCTGTAATGTGGAGCTTTGATATACACAGTTTTTGAGCTATAAGGCGTCAAACTGCCATCTAAAGAAGTCTCGTCAAAGAAATGGCATACTATTTGAGGCTGGGCAAAATTTGAGATACAGCTTAACCAAATTAGTTGCATTTCCATAATTGAAGTGGTACACCGGGGGAAAGAGGTATATGTGGACACAACTTTCTTTAAATAACAGCTCCTACTGACCCTAGATCCAAGTCTTCTCTTGGATTTATATAAGCTAAAAGTGTTTTATAATGCTCAAATTGAGTCAATACAAACCTCGAGGTTTCATAAAACGAGAAACAGGCACACCATCTCTTCTTCAAAAAAAAATTTGAACAAGTATAAGAAAATGCATGAGTGAATAGAAAGGAATGCACCTCTACTATAGAATATGCACCAGCGAATTAAAACTAAAAAGAATGTAGAAATGTACCAGCTACTTAAGGCTTCACTAGAACAATCAAAAACAATGCCTTGTACGTCATATGATCTTAGATTATATCTAAACTTCCACTAAATAGATCAATCCATTTGGCTATCACGTCAACATTTCACTAGTTTTTTCTTAATCAAGTAGGTAAGCATTTCACTATTTTCATATCAAACTGGAGAGAGATTTCAGAAGTACAGGATCGACAAGTATTTTCCTTTTCTTTTACGAAAGGAAAATAGACTTCCCACAAGCATGTAAACTGCTGAACCACACATTCTTGTTACTATTTCAAGACTGATTAGACCATGCTAATTTACAGATAAGCCAACGAAAAATATAATGAGTGAATCAGCACATCTAATTGCAGATTGGTAGAGCAACCGGAACTCAACTGAAGCTACAGCTCACTATAGTTGCGCCAGACAGCTCGGAATTCTTCACGGAATGTATTGAGGCGAGCCTTCAAATTAGGACTCCTGAAGCTTGCATGAGCAAGAGTGGCTGAAAGAGAGAGAGAACAGAGTTTTATTCAATCATAACATAGAATTTGAACAAAAAAACAAAATTACAATAAGAAGAGAGAACTCACCAAGAAGACCTATACCAAAAGCCCAAAGGACGGTTAAGAGGCCACAGGAAACAAACCAGAGGAAGAAACTCACTGCACAATTGCACAACAGTATCAAACAGAATTTCATAATACAACTCCCAAAGATTCAACATGAAAGTACAGAAGAAAAAGGAAGATAGAAAACATAAACTAGAACAAACACTTCCAGTACCTATAGAGAATACAAAGACAAACACCCAACGAGGCCTTCCGCAAATGAATATTGCTCTTTTAGTGGATGGACGCCCTCGAATAACCGGCCTGAACATTATCAAATATATGTTACCAGCGATACAGCCTCAGTGTGCTTAAAAAAATAAATATACATGCATACTTACGTGAGTGCAGGCCTCATTTTTGCAGCTAAATGAGGTGAAAACTGTCTGACAGTTCTTGTCACCTTTTCACTAAAAGTACCTGCAAAACTGCAGGAACAATCCTTAGCAACATTAAAAGATACAGGAATAAAGTATGAATGCTGTTATCAAACCTTATTTCTTCAGTGGAAATTTTATTTTTTGATTATTAAAGATAATATATTCAAATATCCAGAAGCATCGAGAATGTGCTATGAAGTATTTACAGGAAAAATATCAATACACATAATGTAATGAACTCAAAAAGTCTATCATGGCATTTGTGTCATATGCAATAGCCATGTTATACCGGGGAAAAAAAACAGTTAAGAGATACATCTGTACTTCAATGTTAGGTGGCTAAATTTGTTTCACATGCATCTCTAAACAAACATATTAGTATATCCAACAGATAGTAAAACAGACAGTTGGAATCGGTTATTCTTCTACCTATTGACGCATAACCAGAAAACCTGAAGCAACAAGCTAACATGAGTGCTTTTCCTTCTAATATGAAAGAATTATTATTGACCAGGGGAAAAACATAGAAAAACTTTCAAGGAGTCCAAATGACTTGTGTCATTTTCTCTCCATATGGAGGGCAGGGTATGCTAATGTGTCACGAATGAAAAAATCATTTAGTTCACTACTACATCCCTGCATCAGAAGGGTATTATTTACTCGTAGACCAAACCAAAAGACTATCCTGTTCAACCTACTGCAGTTTTAAAGCCATATAAGTCTCCAAGAAAAATAACTCAAAGCTAGGAAGGCTAACTTTTAACCCTATGATAGATAGGAGAATTTGAAATTTTATGAATAAGAACAGTTTGGAAATGCATCAAGTTTAATTTGAATAAAGGAGAATATAAATAACCTGCATAAAAGCATAACGAAAAAGACGAGCGGATCAAGAAGGACATAGATGTCAAAATGTGTTAGCCCCATAGGCGGACCCACATGCAAAGTTGGGTGCATATGCACCCATTAACTTTAGAAAAAACCATGTGTATATATGTACATCTATCTTGGGAAACTGGTAGAAACTAGGATATAATTAACAGTGCACTTATGAGTAGCATAGGAGTGCCTTGTGCCGCTGGTACAAGCCAAAGGTACCACTCGTGAGACCAAGGTTCAAATCCAACTAAAGTTTAGATTGGTGCACATAAAGTCTTCAAATCCTGGGTTCGTCTCTAGTTAACCCACCACTCAAGATGATCCACGTCCCATGTCTTAACAAAAAATTTGAAAATATTTCATTTGTTGCACGACTAAGCCAAGGTATTACTTTATCTGGAAAAGGTTCAATTTTTTCACTCGCCTATTGACTTCCCTTAACTTTGCTCACCGATAGAAGTTAGTCACAAAAACACCCTTGTCGTTACCCATACAAATCATATTTGCCCTTCTTTGCTAATGAAGTTCCACCTTGTGCATTTAATCCAAGCTGGCTTTTTAAACTTGCCATGTTTGCAGACTCGTGAAAAGAACCAACCCCTTTACCCATATCACCCCTCACCCCCCTCCTTCACATTGTTTATTCTAACCATTTACCCTCTTTCCCCCACATTCCACCTTAGAAAAGCGAAGGCAACAATACAAAATATAGGCAAATGGTATGTAAACTAAAACTCTAATGGCAAAAAAAACCTAACCAATAGGTCAGAATAGAATACCTGTCATTTAGAAAAGCAATACTAAGTGCTGTCAAAAGCGCAGCAACAATTGCAAGTGGCTTCCTTAGAAACCCCAATGCTGCAATACAAAATGCAAATGAATGTACTTATGAGCTCCAAAATAAACACTGTAAAGCTAAAATTCATATACATAACTCAATAATCTTTCCTTACCAAGAATAGCCACAATCATAATAAAGTAATTCGTCCTGTAACTGCAAAAGATTTAAAAAAAAACATTTTAAATGCAATTCAGAAAAACCTAATTAGTGCATTGAATTGCCAATGAAGAGAACGTACTAGTAGAGATTACACTTGAGTCGACTGTTCCATTTGGAATAAGATCGGGGGAAAGTGAAGCGAGAGAAGAATTCAGAGAAGGGACGTGGTGGAGATGACCACTCGACTTCGCGTAGAGCCTCAATTAGATCCTCTGTGGTTACAGTTCCCCAATCCATTGTTGAAGAATAGGCGAAACCCTAGAATTCACCGAACACAACGCAAGGGGAAAAAGGGGCTGAAGTCTGAAGGCTTTTGGAAATTCAGCTCTGCGGAGAGTAGTAAAATGGTTTGAAATTTTTTGGAATGGTGCGCGAATGATGAAGATGAAAGTTAAAAAACCAACCCAACCTGGGTTGTGGTAAAGTGTGGTGGATTGCTTCACGTTTTCAAGTTCGAGTCGTGGGTATAGAGAAAATTCGATTGAAAGTGTTACCTTTGAATGTGGGCGTAGTGCGTGATTTGGATTTAGAGGAAGCTCTAATATGGGCTCCGATTCTCCGAGTACCAAGTGGGAAATAAAAAAAAAAAACAATGTCCATCCGAATTTAATTGAAGCTCTAGTGCGCTCCGAACATCGAGTGTGAAACAAAAAAAAAATTAAAAGCACGGTATGATTTTTTGGGGAGCCGAATGAGCCCTGTAGTCATGAGTTCTTGGGGGAAAAAAAGTCGGAAAACCACAAAAAAATAATATGTCTGAGCCCGGGTTCGAACCGGGGACCTCTAGTGTGTGAGACTAGCGTGATAACCGACTACACCACCTAGACACATGTGCACGAATTTCTAAGTTTATTATTTCATCAAATTTAAATCAAATTGCTATAGTGATATTTATTTATTGAGAAAACGGTCAAATAACCACTCAACATATTACCCGATTCTCAACTACACACTAATACTTTACGGGGTCCTATTACTCCCCTAAAGTATTTTAAACACAAATATTGATACACTTAAAACGTCACCCTCAAATCTTTGTTGCAGAGTGTAATACACGCACCTATTTTTCAGAATTTAATTTTTTTTTTTAAAATCATCACCAAAATACAGCAAGTTTGATGTTTTTCATTTTTTCTCCACCATTCTATTCATCTTCCTAAATCATCCCATTTTTTCTCCATTGTTTTCAAATTTCTCATCTCCTCCAATCCACCTCCATCTCCATCACACCCATCATCCTCCGTCTTTCTTCTATCTTTTCGATCATTTATTTGCACAAAATCTAGTTGTCATTGTTGAATTCAATAAATTGGCATGAATGTTGAATCTTTTTATCATGTATCTTACTGCCATTATGGTTCTCCAGTTGCTTTTTTTTGATGAATTTGAAGATGAAAATTTGCTTGCCCAATTTCAAATTCTAATACACACTTTCAATTCCAATCAAGAAATTCACAAATTTCAAATTCTAATACCCACTTCCAGTTCCAATCAAGAAACTCGAGTTGCTCCTATAATCGAAAAGATTTCTATAGCAGAAGCTATAATATCATTTTTCAATGTTGGATTGAAAGTATTTTCCATTGAGGTGAAAGAAATTAAAGGATTAACATTTTCTTTCTTTTGGTTATGCTGTCTATTTTTAAGAAAGATTTGAAGGTGATGGTCATAAAAAGTTCATTATGGACTAAAAGTGAAAAAAATGAAAAAATAAAACATTGTATTACCATGGCAGCCATGGCAAAATTCAATTGCAGAGGTGTAATTTTTTTAAGGAGGTAATGGTTAGAGAGAGAGAGTATGTGATTGTAATTAATTAAATTTATTTATTAATTATATTGAATTCAATTAAGAAATGACAGTTGTCCAATAATCATTTAATTTTGATTAATTTATTTGCCTTACACTTGCTTCTAGGAAAGTGAACAGACTTGTTGTGCCACATCAGCACTTAAGGGTGTCAATATCTCTGTTTAAAATACTTCAAGGAGGTAATAGGACCTCCGTAAAGTATTGGTGTGTAGTTGAGAATTGAGTAATAGGTTGAGGGGGTATTTGACTGTTTTCTCTTTATTTATTCAAAAAGTTTATGCTTGAATTATATTTTAAAATTTTCAAAATATGATTGAAATGTTCATCAATTGAGTATTTAATATGAATTAACTATTTACGTCAAATAAATTCGATTTATTGTGATGAGTAGAGACCTGTCCCATGCATACACTAATTTAGTTTTCTATATATTTTGTTATGTTGTAAATGTTGTGTTAATTAGTTATGTACCTTCATCTTAGAAAAGATAATTCAAATTTTGCTTTCACTATGATAGCTAGGTAGATGTGAAATTTTATAGTATTAGATTATTTAGTTATATGATTTCAACTTCATCAAAATCTTTCTTTTAATCTTTGATTTTATGATTTGGGCTAACCCATCGGTGGCCCCCTAAACTTGGCACAATCTTTCACTTAGACACCTCAACTGAAGGATTTTCATTTTAAACACCTAACATAGGGTCCCGATGTGTCACTTTAACACTTTTTGCACAGCTGGAGTGTTGCGTGATTTTCACTGATTCAAGGCGCGTAAACATCAATATTTCGTCTGATGTGGCGTCCCCAACGGTAATATTGCTCCACATCATCTATTTATATTATTTTTTCTCCAATTGTACCCTAATTAAGACCCCAATTTCTCTCTTCTTTTCCAATTTGTCTCTTCTTCAGCCTTTCTTTAATTCTTGGACCTTAATTCTTTCATGTCGAGCTTTTCAAATTCTTCCATGGCATATGTGGATGAAGGTCGATAATGTAGGTATGGTAATGAAGCACTATTAAAGACTTCATGGACCCAATTAAATCCAGGGCGTAGATTTTTTACTTGTAGAATTTCAAAGGTAAAATTCTTTGTTTCCCTTATTTTTTTAAGTCAATTAGATAATTAATTGTTGGCGTCTAATTCCTTTTTATTGGTTTTATAGAAAATGGGTGGCTGTGACTATTTTCTTTGGTATGAAGATCGACACTCTCCTCAAGCAAATAGAGTAATGTGGGGATTGTTGAAGAAAGTCCATGCTTTTGATGAAAAATTAAAGCGAGCAAGAAATATATTTATTGTTGGTGTCGTTGCTACTGGGTTGGTGATGTTTGGAATATGAAAATTGAAGCCTAATTGTTAGTGTTCTTGAGGTGTAGTAGTATTTGGTGTTCGGTCTAGTAGTATTTTGATGTTGTTGTTACTGTAAATTTTCGATGTAAATGTGCATTTTGGATTCAATGAAATTCTATGTTGTTGTTGCAATAAAATTGATTTTTTGACTACATACAAATCTCAAATTCGTTCTCACAATGTAACACCAAAAGCAAATAGCAACTAATTCATCACAATATTCTCAAAACGTAGTCATATTCGTCACAATGTAACACCCAAATTACACAAAACGTAGGCAGTTATATTACATGCTCCATAATGAGCTCAAAGTTAGCATTATGCTACATACCATTCAAGCCCACAACCTTCAAAAAAAATGTACCAAAATAAGGCCCCAAAATAAAGCTAGCATAATCAAAAGCTACATACAACCTTCACAAAAGTGTTTACTAGTATCAAAATAAAGCTAGCATACTCCAAAAATATTAGACAGCAAAATAAGGGCCCAAAACCAACCTATTCTAAGTTGGTGTTACTTTTTCTTTTTGTTTGTCATTTGCTGCAATTGGGAAGTGGTGACAGCATCCTTGTTTTTCCATCTCAAGCATCTAGGCTTAAAGCCAAGGTCTATACCCGTTAAACTTGCATCCTTATAACTTGAACCTGTTGGTAGAATCCATTAACTTGAAGTCCCAGGTTGTTTTTTGAAGAAAAAACCAAAATTAATATATAAACTTGCATTCATTTAAGAGACAAAGTTTGTAAAAAAATTACGTTTAGTATTTGGGGTTCCACTTGCACTTGTGTAGATGCCAAATCCAACATTACTTGATCCACCATTAGTTGGCCTCTTTGGTCCCCCTCTTGCAGAATCTTCTCCAGTTGCAGCTCTTCCTCTTTTTTGTCCAGCAGTTTGTCATGTCCTTGGTGGTAGTTGACTGGTTATTCCTCTTGTAACAGGAATACTTGTATCCATAAATGGTGGTGGTTGGCTTGTTTTTGCAGTTTCTCTTGCCCTCTTAAATCTACTGGTATCATCACAAACTGTTGTTGAAGAAGCATGATTGCATGATGTTGTTGATGCAGGTTGGTTGAATCTTATTGGTCTAGGTTGGTAGGAGTTTGTTGGTTTAGGATGGCTACTTCCTTGTGTACTTTGACCAGTAGTAAATTGTGAATTGTGGCTAGCTGTTGTGAAGTATGGACACCAACTTAAATATCAAACATAAAGTTTGTTCATTACATTCAACAAGAATTTAAAAAAGGCACAAACAAATAATAAATTATTTTACCTTGCAATATTTCTTGTTGTGGCCTTGTTGTTTACACTTGGAACAAGTAATTTTCACCCTTTGTTTGGACATCTTTCCATACTTCTTTCTTGGTTCATCTTTACTCCTTCTTCTATTTCTTGGAGGTCTACCAGATATTTGTTTAGGTTCAGGAGGCTCAATCCTTGGATTGTTAGTTTCAGGCCACATCTTCATATTTGGAATTGGTTGAATGAAATGACTATAAGCCTTCAAGAAAGTATCCTTCCTATACCAATGCTCCACAAGTGGTTCAGGTTCCTGTTCTATGTGGCACAAAACAGAAATAGCATTTTGGCATGGAATGCCTCTCAATTGCCAAGTTCTACAACTACAAACTCTATTAGTCAAGTTGATAGTATGCCTATACTGCCCTTCTCCAATCGCTAACCCAATATCAGCATTCCAAAGCACCTTGCATGCCCTAAACTTGTCCTTATTCTCCTCCAATATAAGTCTAGCCATAGGTGCAATATCATTTATCTAGGTGTCAGCAAACTTAACCATATCCATAGTTCTAGTCATTAATTTTCTCCTAATTTCCTCCAACATGGTTATTGTAGATTTGTGTCTACGTGATAAGATCCATGAATTAAAGGTTTCATACATGTTATTTTCAACTGCATCACATTTGGAATGCTCTTGAAAGAATGCTCTAACCCATGACACTTGTGGATAATGCAATAAATCATCATTAATTTCATTATCAAATATGCTCATTTTATGAAGCTCTTCCTTATACTTCACTTCAAAAGTTGCCTTGGAACATCTACAGAATTGTTTTCTCCTTTCCTTTCCCTTCCATCTTTTATTCCAATTAGACCAGATGTGTCTAGCACACATTCTAACTTCAGCATTTGGAAGCAGTTCACCAACAGTTGCTTGAAGACCCTACAATAAAATACAATTCAATAAAGAAAATACATTTCTACATATCTACAATTATCAAAGTAATAGACAATTACCTTCTGCATATCTGACATTACAGTAAGACCCTGCCCAGTACCCAACTGCAGGTCCTCTTTCAAGTAGTTGATAAAGAAACTCCAGCTATATTTAGTCTCCTTGCCCACAACTGCCCAGGCTATAGGAAACATCTGATTGTTTACATTCCTTCCAACTGCTACTAGAAATTCACCCTTACAAACACCCCTTAAGAAACATCCATCAAATCCTATTATTCTTCTACATCTTTCCTTCCACCAATTCTTCAATGCATCGAAGCATACACAGAAGTACACAAACTAATTATTTCCTGGTATAGTTTCTCTATCCATCCTTACCCAAACAGAACTACCAGGATTGGTTTGTTTTACAACTTCAGCATAATCACATAACCTTGCAAATTTCATATTCCAGTCACCCATGGTCTCTCTAAGAATCATCATATTTGCCTTGTAACAAATTGTTCTACCCACATACAGTCCTAACTTCTCCCTGCACAATTCTTGTATTTTCCAAATCCTCAAAGATAGTTGTTTAGTTATGTCATCCTTGAATCTACTTGCTAGGAACTTAGTTGTACACATTTTGTTCTTATTTGATGGTAAACACTTGTGTATAAGATGGTAATTCTTAATCATAAAGTTACCAGAATCCCTATCAATAGCACCATGGCACAACCATTTGCATTTTCCTTTGAATTTACATTTAGCTCTCACTCTATGAGCTTCATTAGGCCTTAACTTAATCTGATAATTTTTTTCAACAACATATTTTGCCAAAGCCTTTCTAAATTCCTTAGCATTCTCAAAAATCATTCTAAGTTCAAAAATAGCAACAGTACATTCATCATCATACCTGACCTTTTTTCTCTTTCTTCTGCCTGGTAGATCAACACCTCTAACAGCTTCTGCATCTAGCATATCAGTGTTATCATCACTATCACATTTTGAGCTATCAATATACTGCTCATCTCCTCCTAATCTGCCAACATATCTATCCTTCTTATTTATTCCAATATCTTCAAAGCCTCTGTCCACATCAGCCTCACCTATTGATACTTCTTCAGGTATTGTTTTCTTCTTCCTAGGATTATGATCTCTTTTCTTCCTAAGATTAGGATTTCTTTTGTTTCTCCTTTCAGCCCTAAGGGATCTCAATTCTTCATCAACATCGAATAGCATCTACATCTGTGTCACTACTAGGCAAGTCTTATTCAACTTCATTATGATTTGTATCACCTCCAGGCGGTTCTGTATCAACTCCATTCAAATCTGAATCATCCTCCACAGTTCCCTCAGTATTTATATCCATATATTTATCAACAGGATCAGACCATGGTAAAAGACCAGTTGGAGCAGGCAATTCTTCCAACTCATCAACTTCATGGACCACATACACATGAAACTCATCACAATCTACCAAGTCTTTCACAAATTCTAACAATTGAGTATCAGAAGTAACTTGAACTAATTCATTGTTATCTTCACAGTAAAATCCCTTCACATTTGTATACCCAAGGTCTTTAGTGTAGGAAAGAAACTCGACAAGACTAAAATGATCTTTATCTATGCCAACACCAAATACATCTACTTCTCGTTGGTAAGTAGGGTTAGGGTTACCAACAACACCCCCCTCCCAATGATGAAAACAAGTTAAAATATAGTTGTCCATATCCCGAAAAGAATACCCCCAACAAAAGGAAATACCCAAAAAACCCCTTACTTTATCAGCACTAGTTAGGCAAAATCTAGATTAAAAATAAAAATAAATAAAGTGGAATCAACAACAAAATACACCTTCTTCAAGAAAATAAATGTAGAAAACAAAATACACCTTCTTCAATTTCTCTAACGTCGCACAGCCCGATACTTCGTCAATACAACCTTAAACCTGAAAAATGGCGACATAAAATACAAAAATGGTTATTACTAACAACGAATTTAAGGGAAAACAAAGCAATACATGTGAAGTGAAGAGACATTTACCTAGGGTTTTCATCGGAGAAGAGAGTGAATCATATGAAGGAAGTTGAAAAATCAACAAAATACAACATTACCTTCTTCAATTTGTCTTTTAGTTTGAATAAAAATTACGTGTAAAGAGGTTTAAGAGTTGGCATCATTTAATTGGTCAATTAATCCACGTAGAACGGGTTTTGTTGCACGCGCCTATGGTCTACTCTGTCTGTGCAAAAAGTGTTAGAGTGACACATCGGGACCGTATATTAGGTGTTTAAAATGAAAACCCTTCGGTTGAGGTGTCTACGTGAAAGATTGTGCCAAGTTTAGGGGGTCACCAATGACTTCAGCCTTATGATTTTCCTTAGCTATGAGCCTATGAGGCATCACACAACTAGAATTTAGTATTTCTTTCATTGATTAGTAAGTATATTCTATTTTTATTTGGGGAATTTTCACATATAGTCACTCAAAAATAGCTTAATTATGTTCAATAACTATAGTTTGCTAATTATAATTCGTAGCTACATGTTATATAGAGGAAAGTGGCGAGCGAGATTGGGAGAGGGTGGAGAGAGGCGAGCGAGAGAGGATAGAGAGTGGAAAGAGGTGAATTGTATATGTATATCTGTCAAAGTAATTGTTTATATGTATCTGGTATTCATATGTATTTGTATATCTGGCGAACAAGATTGGGAGAGAGAGGAGAAAGGCGAGCGAGATTGGGAGAGGGAGGAAAGAGGCGAGCGAGTGAGTCCAATAATTTGTATAATTCACATCTCATTTGTATAATTTGCGGGTACGTTTGTATAATTTGTGGGTTTTTGTATAATTGAGTAATACAAAGTCTGAAATTATACAATTATGATAAAAACCTCGAAATAACAAATTGATACAAACATAAACATATGAACTTTAAACAACTATACAAATTATATTATACAAATTACATTATATAAATTATATTATATAAAATCCGAAAACTACACGTTTATACAAACTTTAAAAAGTTATACAAAAAAAGATTGAATGTATATGGTGATAAAACTGAAAACCCAAAGAAAATCATCGCCATATACAAATACAAACCATCGTATACAAAATACAAATCAAACGAAGAATTGTTAGTTGCGAATTATACAAATGCGGCGAATTATACAAACTCAATGCCAGCTCACGTAATTAATGATTAACATTAGTCACGAATGATAATTATAACAAACTATAGCTATAACAATTTATTAAATAGTATAAATTTGCTGAACCGTCTAATTTTCACCTTTTTATTAAGCCTGCCTATTAAATAAAATAGTGGCACCATTGTATCTTCGAATTCTTCTCTTTACTCCTATTTATGAGTTTGTCATCTTGATAATTATATAAATATTGAACTCCAAAAAAATTTTCCCCATAAATAAGCATTTTAAGAACATGATGCAGAGATTAATGAAGTTGGTTATTAATTATGAGTAAATAGTTGTAAATTAAGTGCAAATATGTATGTTGACCGCTGCACCCTGACACGGCACACTAACATCAAACTTCCAAGTCCAACACAAACACTGATAAAAGAAGATGAAGAATTCCATTGATATCTCTCTTCAAGCTCTTCATTATCTTTAATCACAATCACCAGAATTATCACCAATTCATCTCCATAATCTGTACGCCTCTCTACCAAAACTTCAATACAAAAAATTTTGAATTTGATTTATTCTGCAATTGGCATAATCTGAATATCAATTTGACTTCTTCGGTTTGTTAGGGTTTGGGGATATTTGCAGGTGTGATGGATCAATTGACGAGCAGAGGTGGGAAATTTGTGATTAGGGACTATGTTGTTGAGAAGCAAATCGGGGCGGGGTCTTTCTCGACGGTGTGGCTAGCGCGCCACCGTGTCAACGGCACAGAAGTGGCGATCAAGGAGATTGCTACTGCTCGGCTCAACAGTAAACTCAAAGAGAGCCTCAAATCTGAAATTGTTATTCTACAGAGGATTAGTCATCCTAATATTATTCACTTGCACGACATGATCGAGGTCCTACTCTACTCAATTCAATTTCATTGTGTGTACTACATATTTAGTTGAACAAATTTGTTTATGCTACTACTCAAAAAATCTTAGGGGTAGTTTGGTAGCTGGTTAGAGTTATGCATCTATTAGTAATAAATATAGAGATTAGTTACGAGTATGTATTAGTTTTTGTATTAGTTAGGCAAGATTTAGTTATTACGCTTTCTAGCCTACATAAATAATACATACATTCCCTCGTAACTGAGATTAGTATAGTTATTCGAGTTTCTAAATTGCAAATCAAACACCGTATTAATTTCAAACATGAATAACTTATTCCTAACCAGCCACCAAACGTGATATTCCTTATGCCAGCTACCAAACGTGATATTGCTTATGCAAGATATAGTACCTACGTAACTCACCTCCAAACCAGCTACCAAACGACCCCTTACGTTTTTCCTAGAAGTTTGGCTAATCTCTAATAGAAACATTTTCTTTTAAAAAAAATAAGCACCTTTGGCTTCTTAGAAGCTTGGGGGAAGAGGCTAGTAACAATATGAAATTATTAGGAAGTGTCTAACTTGTATAAGAGAGATTTAACTCCCACTGTAAAGATAGCTTTCCCTTCTTGAAGTGTAACTTGCTGTGGTCTTCCTCTTTTTAAACTCTAGATGATGATTAAAAATTCAGCACTTATGCGTAGCTATGGATGGATAGTATATCCTTTTTAGATGTTATTAAATTTGGAACTGTATATTTACTATTTGGAGTTGCATTGTGTTACTAGCTTTATAATTGCTTAAAAGAGAAACAAAATGTTTTTCCGACCTTCATATATGCTTTTTGCTTCTTATCTAAATGAACCCTCACGTGCATGGGTTATAGGATCCGGGGAAAATATATATTGTTTTAGAGTACTGCAGAGGGGGTGATCTTTCAATGTACATACAACGACGTCAAGGGAGAATCGCAGAAGCAACTGCCAAACATTTCATGCAGCAGCTAGGTTTGTGTAAACTGTAAAGCTTCTATTTTCTTCTGCCTATTTTCCTGTATTCACTTTAGACTGAATATTCTTTTATGAATTCCGCATGGTAATATTCATTTTCATATCATGCCACAGCATCTGGTCTAAAAGTCCTTCGTGAAAACAATCTAATCCACAGGGACCTAAAGCCTCAGGTTTGCTTTCCTTCGTGTGTTATGCTCAAAATTTAGTTTGCTTTGGTGGTTGCCTTGACAGCCCAAGCTACAAATTTAAACATATGAATTTAGTTGTTTTTTGTCTAAGGAGGAGCATTAGGTGCTGAAACGTATGTTCCTTTCCAGAAATTCTCATTTTAAAGTCATGACCATGTAATGTCTACCATTGTAGCTTTTTTCTGTAAATATTAGAATAATGACAGCTGCAAAGAGACTACTGATCAGTCGTGTACTAATGATTTGACATTACCAAGTAGCAGCGGCCTTGTTCTGTCCGAAGCCATCTACTATATTGATAACCAGATCCTAGTAGCTAATGATTTGAAGAAACTAAAAGTAACGATTGAATTGTTGGAAATACTTGCATGACTTACGGGTGACCAAGGTGTGCAATTGCCTTATTCTTGAATAGCTAATTACATTTCTCTAATGTAGGTTTCTTATTATTAACTCATTAATCAAAATATATATATCAAAGAAAAGGAAGGTATTCAGGAGATGAAATCCCAAACTAGTTGGGTCGGCTATATGAATCCTTATTGACCATGTTACTCCATATAATCCAAGGAGACGACTGTCTATAAACAAATATAGTGACATTTTTATCTTCAATTTGGTACATCTTAGTTGAGGGAGGGGAACCAAATGTGTGGTTTTCTAGGAGTAAATAGTCTCTCTTTGGTAGTAATTCTTTCTTTCTTTCGGAGATAAGTACTATTCTGGAAACTTCTAAGAATTTGAATTGTCGTTCGGTGGAACTGTCAACTCATTGACTTGTGTCCTTTGCCTTGATCCTACAGAATCTTCTATTGTCTGCAACTGATGACAACTCCACCTTGAAGATTGCTGATTTTGGGTTTGCAAGGTAAAGTTGTAGTACACTGTCAGAAACGTCAACCTCCTAATGTCCCCCTTCCACGGAGAAGGTCTTTTATTTAACATTTTTCATCTCTTTCAGAAAAAACATTTGCTAGATTCTCTTTCATCCTTCCCTTCTGTTTTAAGATTTGCAGCTTTAGAGTTAAAGGTTCTCCTAAGCTGTCCGCTCAAAATTACCATTCTCTCTTGTCAGATCTTTGCAGCCTAGGGTGCTTGCAGAAACTCTATGCGGGTCGCCATTGTACATGGCTCCCGAAATAATGCAACTTCAAAAATATGATGCAAAGGTGTTATTCTCTTTCTACACATACCAGTCCATATGCTATTCTCTTTTAAATTCATATTAACTTTTGGCTCAAAACACAGGCAGATCTCTGGAGTGTTGGTGCCATTCTGTTCCAGCTAGTAACTGGCAAAACCCCATTTACTGGAAACAATCAAATACAGGTTTAATTTCTTTTCAGCTGTACATAGTAACTTACCTTATTGGTTGTTTCAATTTCAGTTTGACTGGTGACATTCAAATGGCTTGTAGCCAGCCCTGTTTTAACTTTTTTCCATTTTTCCTGTAGTTGCTCCAAAACATAATGAGGTCCACTAAATTGCAATTTCCTATAGATGCCAAGAATCTAAGTCCTCATTGCATAGATTTATGTCAAAAGTTATTGCGCCGTAATCCAGGTACTTCTTTTATGTTGACTAGATTTCAATAATTTAAAATCCACTCATTGATTGTTTCCAAAACCTCAGTAATTAGATCATAGTTTTTTACATGCTTTGCCATCGAAAAGGCCATAAGATTGAAAGCCTGAGTTAACCGTTACATGGCATTTTCTTATAAAAAGTTCAAAATTTCTATTTCTGCATATCTGAACGCACAGTGGAGCGGTTGACATTTGAAGAGTTCTTTAACCACCCATTTCTTGCACAGAAGCAGCCTGATGAGTTGTCTAGGTAAGCTAGTTGATGAATTAACATACTTGATATGACATACACGTTTCATGGCACTGACTTTATGTTTTGGACATGCTACACAGGAATCAGAGACCTCAAAGGGTAATAGATGGGTTTTCTCTGACAGAACACAATCCTGTAAGGCGCACTGAGGAAACTTTTCAAGAAGATGGCTTACCATTTAGTTTAGATGATGATTCCAGCAATCCTGATGGTGGTCCTTCTTTTGCTGGGATATCACTGAGATCTTCCTGTGGATTTTCTCATGATGCAAAAGATTATAGGAAAGAAGTTACAAGTGCTTCAAACAAAACCGGTCCTCCTTTGAATTGTAGCAACATCAACCATAAATCAAATGTTATTGGTTCTAGTCCTGGCCAACACCGACATTCAGAAGGCAAGCTGAAGGAATCCAGTTCCATGGACCATAGACTATGTCCAAGAGGTGCTCTGTTCAATAATGTTCCCAATTTTCTTTTTGCCTACATATTTGAAATGAAAATTCTCCTTTTGTTTATCCTATCACTAGTTTGGTCAGATTTAAATTTGCTGATTTGGCATTCACCTGATTGACTGATCCAACAGTGGCGGATTCATTCGAATTGATTGAGCGGGAATATGTCCTTGTGTCTGGGTCCCTCATGGACTCATCTTCTTCAGCAGGTGCTTCTAGGCTTAGCAATGCACCATTTAGATCAAGTTGTTCCCTGCAAGCCTCTGGGAACATGGACTCTAGATTAAGTGAGTCTGTGGTTGTTGCTGGTCCTGCAACTAATAGCATAGTACTAAGGTTGGAAAGTCCCTCTTCTGCTCCAGGAGCTTCACAAGGATCCACAGATATAGTAGACCCTCTGGAGAAGCCAACTGATGGCATAGCCAGAATTGAGTCGCTGCAACATTCTGCTTCTGCTATCACAGAGCTGGTCAATGAGAAGGTAACTCACGTTAAGGCATTTTCCCTTCAAAAATGTTAGAAGTCATATATCTGAATATGTTAGGTGGTTCTTAGCATGCAAGGGTGGAGGGAGAACACTTAAGTCTAGTTCATTATATCCTGCAATCTTTTTTCTCCTACTCTTCATTTAGAGAGCAATACAGTTCTGTGGTGGCCTTTCAACTCTTGTTTATCATTGATTTATTGCATGCATAGTAGGGGTCTAACATCTTTGCTCAAGCTTGTGTCATCTAAATTTATCAAGTTTTACATCCCCGTGTACTTCAAAAGCATTTTTCAAGTTACCTAGGTATGATGAAGATGTATTTTTCCCAGTTATTTATCAATAGTAAAAAGTAGAAGGATGAACATCTTCATCTAGGTGCAGATAGACTGCTCTTTTTCTTTCTTTTTTTGGCTGTTTATTACTGGAATTTGTGTTAAAACATATTTATTGCTTTGCATTGTGTTCAATATCTTAAGTTTGAAATCATTTTCTGTTTCTAAGTTGAAAATATTTCTATTGTGATAAATGTGAATAGAAGGTGTTTAAGTACAAACATGAGCTGTTTGCTGAAGTATTTTACATCTTTACGTACATTTTTTTAATACATCTTTACATACATAAAGTCAACTTTTTAATTCCTGAAAAACCTTTTAAAAGAATTTCATAAAGCAAAATGAAGTGTTTTTCCTGGTGGACCAGGTCATTTAAATGGTATCACATTCTATTTTGATTTGTAATTTATGATCTAAGCTTCATTTATCTTTCTAGGTTAATATAAATTTCTAACTATATTGAAGATATCTAGTTTTGCAAGTTTGACTTAACCAAACATCCCATACATGATCAACAACCAACTGCTCTCAATCCCAAACTAATAGGGGGTTAGGTAATGTTTCTTAGTATCCATTGTGCTCTATTACATCCTATTTTATTCTAACTGTAGATAATTCGTATTTTAAAAGCAGGGTTTCTCCAAAACTAGATGTTCATATCTTGCATTTATCCCAAGATAGAAATTTTTTTATAACACTGAACTTGGTGCAAGTGTAATGATATGATCTAAGCCTAATCACATCTAGTTGATCTCTCCTATTGTGTTTTGTTCTTTAAGTCTGTATTGATTCAAGAGATTATAGGTTTTCTTTATCTGCCTATAGTTGATATATCTTGAATATGCGCCAACCTTTTTAATTTTTGGTAGTGCTAAATGTTTGAATGCTGGTGATATCTTTGTATCTGCATCTGCCTACTCTTTAGAAACTTTTCTTTGGTGCTACTGTATGCATTCTTCTGTTCAGTGTTCACTAGCAATCTTGATAGCTTGGTAGACGATTTTGCCTCCTTGTGATTCTTTTTGGCTTGGCAGATTAAGCTATTATTTGATCATTACTGATGTTCTCTCACTAATACTTGTCTGTTCTGTTTATAGTTTGCCGCAGGCAGGCATCTGGAAGCATTTTCAATTGAGCTTGTCATGCTTGCAATATGGAAGCAAGCCTTGCATGTTTGTCATACACAAGCTGCATCAGCAATTGAAGGAAGTCCAAACCAAAAAACTGCCGAATTGATGGAGATTTTAAGGGACAGTCGAGTTAGGCCTGACATTAAAAAGGACACTTGTAAAAATTTGGGGCCAGAGAATGTGTTATCTCATATTCAAAGAGCATTTCTGAGTGAAGTTGGGAAGGCAGAGGAACTTGCCAAACATATAGAGCCTGGTAAATATTTGAACTTACTGAAAGAAAAAAGTGCATGGTATGATCAAGTACTGAAACTTGTGCTGCGTGCCTTCCTGTTCTATTTGACCTTTTTGTGCTTTATATGTGACCCTTTTCCCGGTTACTGTGCTTTTGGTTTGCCCTTTGTTTTGTTTCCTCCCCTTTTTCTAGTAGGATGATAACTAGCTTTTAATATGCCCGGCTTAGCTTTAATCCATTGTTAATCAAGAAAAAATATGCTAGCAATCTTGATGGTTTCTCAAGAGGATCTAGAGATATGGAATTACCAACTCTTCCGTAGATGATAAGTAGCTGCATTCATCAAAAGTTTTCTTTAGCTATTGTCTTACATCTGTCCTTCCTAGTTGTGGTAATGTTTTAAGTTTTTTGCTTGAAAATGACTCATAAACCTACTTTTTTATGGCCTTAGCAAATAAAGATGAAGACATTTATGTCTATTTGTTGCTTGTTTCTAGGAAATGCTGAGGTACCAGATGCAATGGAGATGATATTTCAATCTGCACTAGACCTCGGCAGAAAGGGAGCTGTAAGTATTTCATTTTATCTTGGTAGTGTTTGGTAAAAGTGGAACTAATTTCTAAAAGCAACAATATATAATTGTCGCCATGTAACATTAGGAAGGGGAAAAAACTTGAAATCTCTAAGATTCAATTTAAAGGATTTACTGTATATTGAAATATGTGGCAGGTTGACGAGTACATGGGTCGGACTGAAGATGCAGTGGTGTTTTATTCAAAAGCAGTACGCTTGTTAGCATTCCTTCAAGTAGAAGCACCATCACTCATTCTAAATCCTCCATTCTCACTGACAAACTCCGATCGCTATAGGCTTAGGAGTTACATTGATGTTCTCAATAACAGGCAAAGTGTTTCAAGGTCCCAAATCATGACTGTGCTCAAGTGTGAGGATCAGCACTGATCCCCGTGAAGGCGATAGACGAGTGAAGAGAAAACTGTTAATATATAATGATGATTTAACATATCACAACTTATTCTGTATAGTTCTTTATCTGTACAGTTATTCTTTCACTAATTTTAAAGAAAGTGAAAAGTCCTTTTATATGGTTTGAAAGCTATTATTACTGTAATTAAAGTTCCTTTCTGAAAATTTCAGAAATGACTTAACTTTTGGACATAATTAAGCTTCAGTAGCTATAGTTTAAATATTTACCATTCATAGCAATCGTTTGAGATATTAGGCCAAAGAAATAATCTCTCTCGCCTTTCTTGCTCTCGTCTTTTTTCTGTATTTTGTATTTTTATCTTTCTCTGTATTTCTATTATTTTTGAGGTGTCGGGTAGTCGTATTTGTATTTGTTGTGTTCATATGTGCATTTAAGTTGTATCGACGAATACAACTTGCATGTATATAATATAAAGATACAAAGAACAAAAAAATACGGAGGATTATTATTTGCTCGAATTGCAATTGCATTCATTCATTCTTGCATGTATTGATGAATTCAATCTGTATGTATACAAAAATACAAACAACAAAAAATATAAGGGATTGTAGTTATTCGCTCTTGTATCACTTGTATTCATGATCATATTTAGACAGTATCAACGAATACAAAAATACAAAAGACTGTATTCATTCACTCTAATGTCACTTGTATTTTTTTCACTCTTTTATTCATTTACTCTAATTAAATTCTTATTTGACCTACTCAGTTCAATCCACCTCATTCAAACCCCATGGACCAATAGACTTATTCACGTTAAACTAAAAAGTCATGTTCTTAAATCATAGTCCAACCTTCTATATCGTGTGTATATATTTATTTTTATATTGAAATAATTACAAAGACCTTGTCTCATGTTTCGCTCCATTACACTTACATTCCTTGTGATTTAGGATATTACTCTTACCCTTGTGATTTAGGATATTACTCTTACCCAACTTGTAGGAGGTAATAAGAAGTTTATTTCTTTGAAAAAAGATTATTACACCAACATTTGGTTTAATTTTGAATTTTTACTGTTTCACATTTCTATTTCATATATTTTTCTCATTTCCTCCTTTATTTTAAGTTTAATTTAATATCTTCCTCTCGATCTTCCCTACAATCGTCAGAGTACTAATTTATTCCATGTATAATTTTTGCAGGTCCCTTTGACATTGAACGTATCGCCTGCAGAATCAGGATAATAGTTCAGTTCAATACGAAGCAGCTTTCTTCACTTGGAGAATCCGACACATACGATATCGAAAGTAAGGAGTCCGCACAACTTATTTCAGTACCATCTTAATTGCAGTAGTATTTTTGTGCAAATGAGCAATTCTAATAATTTTTTAAAGGGAAAAAGCTCAAATATGACATTAAACTTTGAAAAAAGACTCATCTTTGTCATCCGTTAAAAGTTTGATTAATCTATAATATTTCAGTTAACAAATAATGGTATGGGTGAGTTTTTTCTCAAACAGAAATGGCATAGATGAGTCTTTTCTCAAAGTTCGATGGCATATTTGAGTTTTTTCCCTTTGTAAAAATATTTATAGGTACTTGTATTTTGATAGCTGAGTATAAAATTTCAAAGAGTGCTTTGAATCAGGTATTTTCTCTCTTTTCCATAGATGATAGAACTCATACATGTCTTAAAGAGGAAATAAAGGAATTATATTTCCTTTTAGCTTATCAGAATACATTGATATTACTATTTCAGTGAACTTCTTAAATAAAGTTTGAAGAATATTTACATAAACTAAGTCATTGCTTCATGATTATCCCTATCATCACAATCAGACACAGACATAGTTGCTTTACAGTGAACATTCTTGTACGAATAATTCCTAGCAACAATGACATTGACACACAGATTCACTGCTGTCATGATTGCTAATCACCAGTAGAAATAGTCGAGCCGGCTGCTGTTTAGATCCTTTCCTAACCAACTCTTGCCATTTTTTCTGTGATATGATCCACAAATGGTTATCAAATGAAATTTGCAGCACCATTTACACTAAGGTATAATGCAATGCCCAAGCTTCTCATGGAATCAGGTACTTGGTCGTAGACGTATTCTTGCAATCCCACTAAGGCAAATCCATCTGCTATTCCAAGGATAAGGAACTTGAGCCTTCGAGTGGATTTTTGTGAACAAGATTCAGTCTCTTTCTCTCAACCAAAGCTGCAACGATCATGATAGAAACGGAGAAGATCATTCCAATACCGATCCTTTGGAGGATACTAATCCCTCTCTCATTTCCTGTTGTCCTTCTCAGGAAAGGTATTTTATAGAAAGCAACAGATATATTTTCATGCCAACAACTGTCAGGGCATAAATTGAGGCTGGGGGGAATCTTGAAATTGTGAATGATCTTCCGGTTCATTGTCACGCCTGGTTTTCTGAAAAAAGTTGCAGCTAGTGATACACATATACCAAATGGTATAGTGATTTTCATCATCAAACTGATCAGCTCCAAAGCTCTCAAGAGAAGGCTTGTGTCCTCCGGTTCCAACAGAGATTAAGTAGATTGCTAGGAAGAAGATTGGCTCATGGACGTTCCTCCGTTTATCACAGAGGTCACTCTCACAAGGTTTTAAGCTCCGGACCACTCTAGACATTGTCAAGAGAAGCAAGCCCTGATCCACGTTTAAGCCAGAACAAGTAAGAGAAAATTCATCGATTCGTTACAATGTCTTAAAGTTCAATGATTCTAGAACCAAATTTGTGATCCGATTTTCTCTTGTTCAAATTGGACTTCCAAAAAGTTTTCATTAGTTATCTAGAAGTATAACATTTTAACCAACCATTGAAAGCTAAAGTACGAATTTTAGCCAATTTCAGATTTTAACAGTTCATTAGTGTTACTACTCTAGTAGGGTCAACAGCTTTTGCACATGTTTTTCTTTATCTTAAGGAAGTACTCTAAAATGCTTGCAAGGAGCGGAAATTTTGTTTACCAGGAAGTAGACCGTGGAAAAGGGAAGAATGGTGGAGAATCGTCCCAAGTATGCATCAACGAGAAAGCCTCCCAGCAATGGCATCAAGGTAGTGACTCCTGTCCAGTAATTGACACTTTTTGCTGCTGTTTTGAGGTCTTGATGGATGACTTTTGTTAGGTGTATAATCAAACTTGTGGCTATTCCAAAGAAGCTCAGCCTCTCACTGAATTCAATCACTGTTAAGGTAAAGGTTCATCAGTATCTCCATTTACATAACTATAAAGGAGCATGTTCAACAAAATGTAAAATTTAAATTTCTTAATCTTCGAGTTGTGTAAATCATGAGAGCAACATAAGCTAGAAATATAAGTGAAGCTATTTGGTGCGTATTCTAGTTGTTGGATAGATGCTTACCAATAATAAAGAGGCAGGCCTTCCATACACCAGTTGAACTCCTAAGGGAAACTCATCCTTTATGATCAACCGAAGAATCTCATCAATTTCTACTGATTCTGCTCTTTATCTTATGCTTCTTTTTTGGCTCTCAAGTACCAAAGAAGATATATTAGTACTCAAGTGGTTGATATGAGAAGTTGGTGGGTTAGTTAGTTTGTTCACTTTATATAGGAAGAAATTCCTCTTCATTGGCATTGTCAAAGTTCCTAAGAATATGAGTAATGAGCACCAAGAAATATGAAAATAAATGGAATTTATGCCAATGATTGTTACTTGAGGTTGACAAACAACTCCTTCCACTAAACTAAAGCAGCCCTTCGCCCTTGACTCAGCGAATGGCATTTGATGCTGAAATCAGATTCTTCTATTTGGATCGATCTCCTGTCACAAAAGTGGCGATGATAGATATTATAGCGGCCTAATTTGAGTATACTTACAAGAGGAAAGCAATTGAAGTGACTGAGATTGAACAAGTAATTTTATTTCCATTTAGCTTATCAGAATACATTTTTATAACTATTACAGTGAACTTCTTAAATAAAGCTTGATGAATATTTACATAAACTAAACCATTGCTTCGCGATTATCCCTATCGTCACAATCAGCCACAGACATAGTTGCCTTACAGCGAACATTCTTGTACGAATAATTCCTCGCAACAATGACATAAACACACAAATTTACAGCTGTAATGATAGCTAACAACCAGTAGAAGTAGTCGAGCCGGCTGCTGTTTGGATCCTTTCCAAACCAACTCTTGCCACTTTTCTCTGTGATATGATCCACAATGGTTATCAACAGGCTGCTAATGAAATTTGCAGCTCCAATTACACTAAGGTAAAGTGCAATGCCCAAACTTCTCATGGAATCGGGTACTTGATCATAGAAGTATTCTTGCAATCCCACTAAGGCAAATCCATCTGCTATTCCAAGGATAAGGAATTGTGGGGCTAGCCAAAACACACTCATTGAACTCGAACCTTCGAGTGGATTTTTGTTAACAAGATTCAGTCTTTTTCTTTCGACTAAAGCTGCAACGATCATAGTAGAGATTGAGAAGATCATTCCAATACCGATCCTTTGGAGAATATTTATGCCTCTCTCATTTCCTGTTGTCCTTCTCAGGAAAGGTACAAGGATTTTGTCATAGAAAGCAACGGATATTATCATGCCAACAGCTGTCAGGGCATAAATTGAGGCTGGGGGAATCTCGAAATTGTGAATGATCTTCCGGTTCATTGTCATGCCTTGTTTTAAGAAAAAAGTTGCAGCTTGTGCTACGCATATACCAAACGGTAAAGTGGTTAGCCAAATAGGTATCATGTTGATAATTAGCTTCAGTTCTTCCACATTGGTGACAGTTGCAAGTTTCCACGGATTCCGTTGCTGTTCTGTCGAATCTTGAGTTTGATCTAGGATTGCTGCTTTATCAAGGAACCTGTAAAGTATGACAAAAAATTGTTTTCAATACTATATTTAACCTTTCCTGAGTGATTGCATAACCTAATCACGAGTAAGTTCAAATCTTACTTAAGCCTTTTGGTGTGGCCTAAAAGCCTCCTTTGGGTAGTTTCTGACTTGGGAACTTCATGTAGATGAGAAGGATCTGAAGGAAGTTGAAGGCTTCTTTTCCTAATTGCAGCTACGAGCACGTTTAGCATGGGTGTTAATGGACTTCCAGTCGTCTTCCTAAAACGATACACTGGCTTCCCTGCATAGAAGATGGCTATACTAGAAGCCATAACTAGTGTGAGTATTACATCTGCCATGGCCCAGCTAACATGCTCTTGTACATAAACGATAAGAGTAACACCAAGTAATAGTCCACAGCATAGCCCAAAGTTCCACCAATTGAAAAATGACATTTTTTTCCTTCTTTCTTCAGGATTTTCATCATCAAACTGATCAGCTCCAAAGCTCTCAAGAGAAGGCTTGTGTCCTCCGGTTCCAACAGAGATTAAGTAGATTGCTAGGAAGAAGATTGGTTCATGGACGTTCCTCCGTTTATCACAGAGGTCACTCTCACAAGGTTTTAAGCTCGGGACCACTCTAGACATTGTCAATAGAAGCAAGCCCTGATCCACATTTAAGCCAGAACAAGTAAGAGAAAACTCATCGATTCGTTACAATGTCTTAAAGTTCAACGATTCTAGAACCAAATTTGTGATCCGATTTTCTGTTGTTCAAATTGGACTTCCAAAAAGTTTCATTAGTGTTACTACTCTAGTAGGGTCAACAGCTTTTGCACATGTTTTTCTTTATCTTAAGGAAGTACTCTAAACTGCCATTTCATGTTGAATATTGCAATGAGTGGAAATTGTGTTTACCAGGAAGTAGACCGTGGAAGAGAGAAGAACGGTGGAGAATCGTCCCAAGTATGCATCAGCGAGAAAGCCTCCCAGCAATGGCATCAAGGTAGTGACTCCTGTCCAATAATTGACACTTTTTGCTGCTGTTTTGAGGTCTTGATGGATGACTTTTGTTAAGTACATAATCAAACTCGTAGCTATTCCAAAGAAACTCAGCCTCTCACTGAATTCAATCACTGTTAAGGTAACGGTTCATCAGTATCTCCATTTACATAACTATAAAGGAGCATTTTCAACAAACTGTAGAATCTAAATTTCTTGATCTTTGAATAAGTATAAATCATGAGAGCAACATAAACTAGACATATAAGTGAAGCTATTTGGTGTGTATGCTAGTTGTTGTATAGATGCTTACCGATAATAAAGAGTGAGGCCTTCCATACACCAGTTGAACTCCTAAGAGGAACTCGTCCTTTATGATCAACCGAAGAATCATAAACCAGTTTTTGATCATCCATTTCTACTGATTCTGCTCTCGTTATCCGCTCCATTTCCACATTTATCTTATCCATTTTTTTGGCTCTTAAGATACCAAAGAAGATATATTAGTACTCAAGTAGTTGATATGAGAAGTTGGTGGGTTAGTTAGTTTGTTCACTTTTTATAGGAAAAAATTCCTCTTCATTGCTATTGTCAAAGTTCCTAAGAATATGAGTAATGAGCACCAAGAAATATGAAAATAAATGGAATTTATTGCCAATGATTGTGACTTGAGGTTGACAAACAACTCCTTCCACTAAACTAAAGCAGTTCTTGGCCCTTAACTCTGTGTATGGCATCAATGCTGCAATCAGATTCTTCTATATGGATCGATCTCCTGTTACACAAGTGGCGATGATAGATATTGTAATGGCCTAAATTGACTATACTTACAAGAGGCATCAGATAAGTGTTTTCACAGTTGTACTTCATTTTATACTTCAGAATATATTAACACGCATTTTATTCGCGTTGTACCTTGTTCTTATCTTTTATTTTGTTGATGGGATTTGAAGTCTCAACATGAGTTGTAGCATAGGAGTAAGCACCACGAGGTCTCAGGTTCTAGTCCCAGTTATATAATGTGAATTCATCTCAACCTTTTAGGAAAAATTTACCCGACATACTATGCAGCCAGATGGATTAGTCGAAGTACAGGCTAGCTAGTCCGAACACCAATATCACAAACAAAGTACATTAACTTAGATTTTTAGTTTATGGTCAAAATGTCAGGAATTTTGTTGTAATTTCTAATAACTATGGCTAAATTCATTTGTCTTTCTTGGAAACACTATAAACTCATGAATCACATTTTTGTGTAAGTTGTTTATTTTCACCTTTCCTGGATTGATCATGTTTGTTGGTAGTGTTTGGTATCTGTCACAACACCATGTATAATAATGATGATAATAAAGGCCACATTAATATATCTTAATTACTCCACAATCTTGATTAGTGCATTTTTTTCATTTTACATGATAGGTTTGTTATTTGGAGATATTGTCTTTCGAAAACAGCCTCTCTACCTTGTCAAATAAAGGTAAGATATGCGTATACTCTATTCTCTCCAGACTTTCACTTGTGGGACTATACTCGGTATATTATTTATTTGGAGAGTGTTTTCTAAGTCCTTTAAATTTTTGGGTTGATTGGAGAGCTAGAGAATGTTACTTTTTGTGAATATAAAGTATTTAGTCATAAAAAATATGATTCAATTAGAGTACTATAAACATGTTCTTCATTAAGCCACCACCCCTCTCCACCATGAAGTTATGGTTGAAATTATTGTTCAAGCAGTTTGGTTTTAGATTTTTTGAAAACTCCGGGATTTGTGATCAGAATATTGTTGCATAAAGTTACCTTATTTGTGCCGGTTGGTTGTAGGTTTCCTGTGAAATTAGTCAAGGCGGATGTTGTTGGTTCAGACATCACGATTATCAATTTTATTTCAACAAATACAAATAATTGGGGAACTTCTCTTTTTCTTAGATGAGCAAAGTGCATGAAGTTTTCAACAACTAAAATAATTACTTCTCTGTCCCATTAACACAGATGCATGTGAAAGTGTACAACTTGTACTAATTAGAAATAATAGTGGTTGTGTACCAAAAAGGAAACTTAGAAATAGTGCTTCACATATATAGATGCAACAAATAAATCTAACACGTTTTGAAATATAAATCAACGTGTTATATTTTTTAAAAGTAAAAGTGTGGAAAGAGCTGGGAAGAATTTTGTCCAATATAGATAGAAGTTCAACTCAACTTTATGTACTAATAAAAGAAAAAGGCCTCTTTTATTTATATCTCGTTCAATTTATGTGATGTAATTTACTAATTTTCTTGTATCACATACGAAGAGAGGATTGTTATTGAGTTCATAGGGTGATTTATCTGTAATGAAATGATTTATACACACAAATATCTATAACTTATTTTAGATTATAAATTTTGAAAATCTTTTTTTCTCTTTGTTAAATTCGTGTGGTACCCCTTTATAAAGTCTATAAGGCTAGGTTGAGATAATATTCCCCTTTTTTTTTGTGTGGGGGTACTCCTTACCAAGATTTTTTTTTGTTCCGAGACTTTTGATTAAGAAAAGAGCGATCTCATCCACTCCACCACGTAGATAAGGGGATCTTAAGCCAAAATACTCCTCCATAAGGTTGACCAATGTGAATGCTAGAAATGATTAAGATGGATAATATTAATATTTGCCAAGTATAGTAAATGTCAAAGCTATTGATGTTGGCAAATTGCTTTTGTGGATACAATTATAATGACTACAGGAAATTTGATTCTCATGAAAAAGTGACAAAAACCCCAAATTGCGCCTATATTATCTATCACTATCGATCACATGATAATTCACATCTAATATTTACTGTTTCTAAATTTTGTTCTTGAATTCTAGTTACAACCCACTGAATAACAACACCAAATATTCGAAAATGATATCCAATATAAAAAAAAAATAACCAACCTTTCTGTTACAAAAAAAATTATGAAGTTCCTTAAAAAGTCTGTTATCGTACACCTAAAGGTGTGATCTAGTGATCACTAATAGAGTGGGCTAAGAATTATAAAATCTCAGGTTCGTATTCCAACAAAACCAAGAACATTGAATGATTTCTTTTCATTAATTTTCTCCTTAATGAATAAGGTTACTTGTTATTGGTAGGAGATATATCGTAAAATCAATTAAAGTACACTCATCTGGTCATTATAACATACCAATTAGGAGGGGAGGATATATACCATATAATTGGAGATTAAATGTTTATATTACATCTCAAATGAGGTGGATTTTGAATTTAAAGTTTATTATGAAATTTTACGACAATTTCAAGTTAACATATATAATAATAATAATAATAATTGAATTTATAATCAAATATTTATAGATATTTAGAAAACTTCTAAGCAAATATATGGAGTTTACGATAATATCGATAAATCATGAGAATTAGAATGTGTTTGACTTCGATAACATGGTAACAAAATGAACTTTAGGTATAACTCAATTAATATCTAGCACATGAGGTGAATATTGTCAAGATCATATACGGAGATCAGTATTCTCAACTTCATATTCACTCAAACTAGGCTATTAGCAACCGTGGTGGAAACAGAATTTCATATAATGAGATTAAAAAAAAAAAAAAACACTAGAGCATCACACTAGGATTTGAACTTGTGACCGAAGGTAATTTTAATTTTGAGCCTCCCATACCATTATACTACTTAGAATATTTTCTTATTACAAGTAAATTCAACGGTTTATATATTATTAAAAGAAATATTTTTATTCAATTTACCTATAACAATTTTTCGATGAAAGGAATTCAGTCATATCCCTTAGCTCTCGCTCCCCCCCCCCCACCCCACCCATCCCACTAACTCAACCTTTTTCATCAAGAACTTTAGATCTCACTAGAACTATAGGTTAATTTGCCTCACACACCAAATTATACATGCAGAAAACAATTATGCGAATCTTGCAAGATCTGAATAAATCACATGTACAACATGATTTAATTAAGTCAAAAATCTCATAAATTGTAGGCGTTTGGGATTCTACAAAACACGTATCTAATTTGAAGAAAAACTTCAAGAAAATACTATGAGAACTACATATTGGAAACAATATAAAACACGTTGCTACGTTGCGGCGTGGAAAAGTTAATACTAATTGTAAAATTAATAAATTAATTTGACACGTAAAAGCAATTTTTGAAAAAATTAGAAAGAACATAATCTTTTTATCAAATACTGGAAAAAAAAAATTGGACTAAAACGGTTCTATAATACTTTTAATGTAGTCTGAATTGTTTGTTCTGAGTCAGGTTTGTACGATTTTCCTCAAAATGGTCTCAAGTTATTAAGAATATCCAACACTAGTTTCTTTCAATCCTTTAACTATCAATATACGACTGTGTTTTATACACCCAACAAAATGTCCTCGATGCATCTTCAAAACTATAGGTGAAAATCGTAAACCTTTTTCATATATTTACTCCACCCCCCTAAGTCAACCAAACCATCAACTTTGATACAAGTTGATGGACTAAAATGGTCCAATAATACACTTAATACGATGTGATTCCATTTTGGACTAATTCCGCACAATTTTTTCAAAAGGTATAACACCATTACAAATATCAAATACCTTATAAATAACTTCATTTTCAATTTCAAGTATCTATAAAATTTTGTTCGCACACTCAACACTTTTTATCAGAATGGATGATTAGTACAGTGGTTAGAAAGCAAATAATTTCTACGACTAGTTATATATGAAGATTAGTGGTAATGTAATTATCAAACTCCACTTATGTTGATTAAACATAATACTCCACTTAATATTGATCAACCTTTATTGATACTCATAAAATATGGCCATGGTCTTGATTCTTTGAAACTAGTGGACGTGGTATATAAGCCATTTCAAAAAATGGAAAAAAATCATTACAAAGTTGTACACATTTAGCACGATAGCTTCACTAAATTAGCAAAATCCTAAGTTTGTGTAGTGGAGTATTACTATATTAGATGACCAATAAAAATAATTGTTACATATTTAATTTTTAAAAATCATACAGTCCACGTCATTTGTTATTAAAAGGAGGGGCAATACTAGACTTAAATTTAACATGAAGAACGTTTTAAATTCAAATAGGTGAAAGAAATAGTAAATTTGACTCAACATGTGGAAGGATGTTTTTATCCTTTGTCTGTTGATAAAATGATAAGTGTATGATATTATCATTTGAATATAACAAATTCAATATTTTAAAACATGCATTGAAATGATTATAGTTTATAATAAAGGTAAATTAGAAATTAAATGATAAATTATTTTTTAATTTTTCAAAATGAACAAATAAAGGTAGACATTTGAAGGCGATCAATTGAAAATAATTATATTTGTTAATTAAATATATCTAAAATATATATTATTATATTTGTATATTTTACGTTTTAATATATATATTTATTGGTTATTATTTTGTGAGTGTGTAAATGTATCAACCCATGTGTAAATAAATCATTTTTCTATATTATTTTATTCTATAAAGATGCTAAAGCACCAAGGGTAAATATATGGTACATGTCGTTGATCACTTTTCACTGGCTATAGTGATGAATCAAATCTTTTAGATGATAAAAAATTGCACTACTTGAGATTATACTTTACCCTCTTTTTTTGGGTGGGGGTAGGTTGGAAAAAGTGAGTGGGCGATGGTGAGATATATTCTTCATAATTAATTTGACTATTGTATTTGAACTTACAAACTTTTAAGTTGAAAGTAAAGGGTACATAATATCCAAGTAACTTTCTTTTGTCAAAAAATTTGAACCATTTTTCAATTTGTGCGTATCATTCTTGTTGACACCCAATTTTGACCCTCCACAATATAAATTAATCATTTCGAGCTTCTCCAATTTCAAACGATTTAAAGTTATTAGTTTTATAAAATTTCTAAAAAGAATAATAATAATAATAAAAATAAATAAATAAATAATAATAATAATATAGTTTGCAAGATTTTTAAATAGTTTGTCACTTTTCATAAATTTTAGATGATATATATGTTTTACATAATTATGTATATAATTAGTATATTTTATGATTATTAGAAAATCGTCTAAAAAAAAAGATTTTTTATATTTTAAATATTATGGATGGTTATAATTTTGAGTTAATGAGTTTTATGAAATTCAAAATACTTTCAAGTTATTTTTAAAGTAATTTTATCACTTTTTAATAATAAGTATGTATATTTTTGCAATCACGCTATTTTATAAATATTTGAAAATTATCACAAAAGATTTTACATTTTAGTTAAATATTTTATTAATTTGCTTTAAGTTATAGCTATAATTTCGAGTTAATTAGTTTTGTAATTGAATTAATTAGTTTATAATTAAGCTCATTATTTTTATTTCGTTGAGATTAAGAAGCTCATTAATTAATTTATATTAATTCGTCTTATTTAGCTTTTTAGTCGAATCACCAATTAAGCTCAATTTGACT
>JAJOOE010017342.1:0-35896 GCA_036250405.1 Solanum raphanifolium
GAAAGTAAAGCATCATGCTTCCACTATCTTTTAGTAGGACCCTTCTACTTGTCGGCAGCATCTTAGCCGTCCATTTGTATGCCTAAGATATAAAGGCAGTCTCCCTTCCCTCCTATAAAAGGACTCTTAGTGTTACACTTAGAGGCATCAGAAAATTTCACATTATTCTGAAAACCTCTCTCTCTCTCTTGTAATCTATTTTATGTTCTTGCTTGCAATGTTTGGAGTTCTTCAATAAACGTCAGTTATTTGTAAGTCTTTGCTCTTTTAAATTCCGCAACACTTTAGATCCTTTACACAACTTTTAAGTGAAATGTATTAGAAATACCGTAAACTCACGATATATCAACAACCATGAAGCATCACTCATAAGATAAAAGCAACTTTCAACTCACACTAGTTACCACATTCATTCAAAACTCCTCAAATCTACACCATGACTTTCTACTATCATTACCCATCACCATAAAGCAACTCATCATCCTAATAAGGATTTCATTCTTACCATAACGAATCTTATTATACGAGAACTACACCACTATACAACATTTTCAATGTAATGCTCCCAACCTCATAGGTCACATATAGCCATGATTGTCATCACAGTACGATTTCCAAATCTACCTTCATATAGTATACCACCGGACAAGGGAAAATAAGAGAGGGAGATCATATGGAGTTAAGCTCTACGGCACGACACTAGAGTAATGAAGAAAGTGAAATTTCTATTGAACTTATAGCGTCTCGCTCATAGATGTGTCGCAAATCATACTGATGAACAAGACTCTACTAGACGTGGCTCATGAGACGTTGAATCCTAAGACCATTTTCATAACCTTATGCTTTGATACCAAGTTTGTAACGACCCGAGAGCACCCCATAGTCATTACCTACGTGTTCGACCTCTCGGAGGTCTTATACAAGCCCTTAGAATTCATCATAGCATTTATCATAGAAAAATAGCAGAGAATTTAAAACTTTTTCATAATATAACACAAGCCTTAAAAAGTCACCTCATTTAAACCTTTAATACAAAATCGGAGTACTACGTCTCAGCAGTCTTAAAACATGACTACAACACAAGAGGAACACAACCCTTACAATCCAAAAGAAACTACTATCTAGTACATTGAACGTAAGGAAACTCTTTAACATAGAGGTCCTTGAATGCACTAAGTATGATAACCATGCAAAAACATGCTTTTAAAAAGGATATTTAGGTGGAAACCATGCATCATGCCTTTTTAGAGAAACTTCAACAACATTTAGCACAATAGGAACAATATAAACCACATACATCATCACACACATGGAAACCATTCATAATAGCACATAGAGCCACTTATAACATTTTAGACATATTCAATGCATACAATACATTACCTTCCTCTTTATCTTAACTCCTTTCCTCAAGCAACCCTTAGAAAATACTTGGTACAATGTATCACCTTAAGATTACCAAGGGTGAACTTACATATAGCCATCATCAATCCAACCACATATATTCATAGAGTCATAAGCAGACCATAAGACATAGTCTTCACATAGGAACCATCACCTAAGACAACCCCAAGTCACACTAGTGCAATGTGCAAGTAGCATCCCTTAATACTACTCCCACCAAGTGTTCCTAGGAAGCCACCATAGACTAGGCACATCATATTCAACAAGTCATAAAACCTTCATTTAACATTAGACAT
This sequence comes from Solanum raphanifolium, assembly GCA_036250405.1. Taxonomy (NCBI): domain Eukaryota; kingdom Viridiplantae; phylum Streptophyta; class Magnoliopsida; order Solanales; family Solanaceae; genus Solanum; species Solanum raphanifolium. The sequence goes on from JAJOOE010017342.1 coordinate 1,701, forward strand.
AAGATCAACATACTTCATAACATCATATAAGGAATCATTTATTTACTACATCATTAGTCATAACCCTCACAACCCCTTCACAAGCTCACTCATGCAATGTACACATGGAGTCCCATACCCCCACATATACTAAGCAAACCCATTAAGAAGTCATAAGTGTAATTCACATGCATAATCATACTTCATGTCTTGACAAAAGTAAAGTCAACCTTAACATGCTTTCATATTAATATACATAGACCACAGTCTTCATTACATAAAGAGACTAATCATAACCTCCTTTAGAGTCCACTTGTGCAATGCATATGTAGGGTCCATAGTCCTACCTACACTAAGTAACTCTTCAAGAAATCATGACTAGAGTTCATATTCTTATCTTAGTTCATTTCTTAACTTTTGGGAGACATTGCCATAACCGACATAGACCATGTGAGCTACATGGAATCCGGTGTTCTACTCCCACACCGAAAAAAGAGGGTACTACTTGCCAATGTAGGAACTACATACATAATAGCTATATAGTGGATCCACTAAGCTAAGACCTACGGGGGCACGTAGTTACGGAATAAGGAGATTGCTACTAGAAACCTTGACTTACTAGGCGTGGAGGTTTCCATCTCATGAGACAACATCTATGTTGAGAACCCGAACTTGCTAAACATGAAGGTTCTCTTGTGGGAAGCCGGACTTGCTACACGTGAAGCCCCCGCTCTCATTTTTCATGGTCACTCCGTGCTAAGCTCCAACTCCCTTTTTAAACATCTTTAAGCCTTTATTTAACATTAGTTCATAAAATAGACTTTAGGGACTTAATCCCTCATATCATATAGCTCAAAGGTTTCTATGATGAGAATGACCTTTCATCATAGAACCTACATTATGTCAGAATGACCTTTCATATAATCATACCATATTCATAACATAGTCTAGTTTAGAATACAATTGAGGAAACCTTTCAAGAGACTCACTTTCACTAGATTATCATAAACCTTATTCATTCATTCATGTGTGTGTACATATGTTAGAGAGCCTTTCACATAAACACCTTCATACAACACATATTCATACCTTGCTAATCATACACTTTGCATGCATAATAAGATGTAAGGGTGCATAGAATAGTTAACCTTTCAATAGACACTATAACACATCATATTTATAGCTATACATGTAGAGTGTGTGTGGATATTGGTCCTCATAGTGACATAATAGCAACAACATTGACATTGAGTCCATTTCCCCTCAAGGGATCACAACACATTCACAATGTCCCCAAATAATAAGCAATTGACATATAAAGCCTTCTAGGGATTCTAGACCACACACCCACACCTCATCATACGAGACAAGGACACATTCAACATTGAATAGGTACTCCAAATATGTATATGGTCACACATTCATATAGGGGTAATATAGGTAAGGGTCATTCCACAATAGTACTAAACATAATCAATCATGTAGACCACACCTTATCCCTAACATTATCATTCACATTATACTCCTCATCTTCAACACACTTTAAACATCATGCGTTGAGGATTTCATACATAACCTTCATAGCACAACTTCATAAACATATGCATCATAATCATCAATTCACTTCACATATCTATTGACTTCAAGGAAATGATATCAATATGCATAGTTAGAAAAGAAGTAAACACCACCACCATAAGTGGACCAAACCACATAACATCAATTCTCATACTATAGACTACAAGTTAGGTCAACTTACCAATTCTCCAAGCCATGATCACCATGGATCAATCCTCAACAATTCATGGTAAATTGACATACATAGCAATAGGAATCAAAAACATAATTCAATAACATAAACATAATCTAAGTACAATTCTATAAACAAATGGATCAACCCATAACTTTGCCCATAAGGCCATAATTCTCAACTCATCAATAGACCAACAATTCAACATGTATAAGTATAGATAATCATAGAAAACATCAATACAATTTAATCTAAACATAATTTCACCATTAGAGATCATATTCACAAAGACCCACATCATAGGCCAATTTTTGAGAATTTGTGGATCATGGGTTCTTCAAGAATTCCTTTGAAAATTATCTCAAAAACCTTAATTCCACATTAATTCATCAATAGAATGATTTAGAAAATCATTTGACAAGGGACTCATGTTTAGATTGAAAACTGGGAATTTTGGTCTTAGAATCACTTTTGAAAATCTTTGATAGAACTCCTTGAATGAGAGGTTATTCAAGAATCAAGAGTTACCATACCTTAATTATTGAATACCCAGGAAATTCAAGAAGAAATCAGTTGCAAACCCTTCTTCTATAGCTTGAGCTTCATCAATGTCTTTAATGGAGTTTTTGAGAGAATCTATTTTGAGAGGGAAGGGTCAATTTGAAGAATGGGGTCTATGTTTTGGGGTTTTAACCAGCTTAAAATATCCTAAAATAGGTAGAATAACCGTTCATAATAATTCCCCAAAGTACTAAAACCACCCCTCACCTAATTGGACCTTTTAAACAAGTCAAACTTGAGTTTTATTTTCGCAGATTTCGTCGGGGAACCAGTCCACGACTCGGTGGTGTTCCCACTAGTTTCTGCAAATTAAATTTCGAGACAGTAGAGTCCGCGACATGTCCGCAACTAGGACCAAAATTTGATCTATGGTGGAGCTAGTCCACGACGCGGACATGCTCCCTCCATGAGCATTTTCAAACTGCCTTGGCAGCTTGTTTGGCCAAGGGTTGGGGTCCTTCTCGGGAATCCTTATGGTGGTCCCGGGGAGTCGTACCGAAACGTTTTGACCCTAAAAACATTTATTAAGACAATAGGGTCACCTCCACTGATTTTAGACTCCAAACAAGACATAAAAACATGAACAACCTACTAGAACACACCAACACGTAAAAGACTAATTTCCGAATGTCTTGGTCGTCCCTTGACGTTTGACTTCCAAACTCTTTAAAACTGACTAAAAAGGATATTCTTCATTATTTTTAACAAGTTATTAATGCATAAAACTCATGTGAGGCTCTAGTTTACCCTACTTCATTTTGAGGGACGTTACAGTTTGGTGCCAAGCCAAGGGAACCCTCCACGAGCCACTTCACCATTCGTGGTCATGACCACGGGCCATGGGAAGGCTCGTGGGGTTGCCTTAGTTTGGTGGGAGGTGTTGCATGTTGAGGGAGCTACTGTCCCAGAGTTCACGGACACCACCACGAGTCGTGGTGCCCTAGATGGTCCGTGAAAGTGAAATTGGAGTTCACTTGGGATCAAGGGAGGCAAGGCAACTTTGCCTAGGTGCTGCCCCAGGACCACGAGCTTCACCACGACTCGTGGTGTGAACCACAGATAGTGGGAGGTTCCGTGGACTTGCCTTGGCCTTAGAGGGCTTGGCAATGATGGGAGGCACACTGCCTGAAGGACCACGGGCACCACCACGAGTCGTGGTGCCCCTCAGAACCCGTTTAGTTGGGCATGGTCCTTAACGGGCTGCCTCAAGTTGGGGGTTTTTGGTAATTTCGTTTTAATGTTTTATTATGTGGGGTTGATTTGAAATGGTTTATATGATAAATATATATGGTTCTAAGTCTTTTAAACTAGTCATTCTCTTATTTTTCCCAAATCAAATCCCAAAGTTCTCTCTCTCTATATTTCTCTCTAGGAGCTAGGGTTTCGGATTCAAGGATTTCTTCATCAAATTTCTTGGAAATCTTAGCAAAGGTAAGGCGATCCTTCATCTAGGGTTAGCTTTCATCCTAGAGCCAATTTTAAAGTAAACTTTTAAAGATTTCAAGTTCATGAAAATCTAGAGTTTTACTCAATCTCATGGGTTCTTTCAGCAAATGGTTTTAAAAGGTTTCTAATGGCATATTATGGTTATATTGATGATTTAACATGAAAATACTCCATGAACCCATGATTTCTCTCTATTCCTAGTTTATGCCTTTATGAAGTGGGTAGCTTGATAATGAATGCATTTGAATGGAATTTGTTTAAATGGCTTTAGATTGTTGAAGTATGTCATTACCCATGCTTATTGTATGGTGCATTGTTGGTGTATTGTTATGTGAGGTTTATGGGCTTAGAGGTAAGATATGAGAAACTACTTGTTGATTTAGAATTTCTAACTTGATGTTGATCCACTTGAACGGTGGAGGTGTTTACTTATTATGTACATAGTGACCATGGTGTTGAAGGCATGGTATGATAAATTGAAGTGTTATCATGACATTGTATGAATGAGAATTCGAGGAAGCTAAGGTGATCATGTCTTGAATGTGAATGTGTTATTATTGAAAGGCCTTTTCTCAATTTGACAGTTATGAATGTTGATGATAGAATATGAAGCATTCTTCAATATAAAGTATACCTTGAAGTGGTAGGGCTTATGCATCCTTTTCTTGTATAAATGATTATATTGTTGATTGTTGAATCCTTGGATCGGTAGGCTAGTATCACCCTTCCACTTATGTTAATAATGAGCCTTGAACCAGTAGGCCTATCGCACCCTTTCAAGAAGGCTAATGATGAGTCTTTAATCGGTAGGCCTATGGCACCCTTTCAAGAATAGTTAATGAGCTTTCCTAAATGTACCTTGAATCAGTAGGAATAAGACACCCTTTCATGTGTAATGAATAAATTAGAGTCGGTAGGCCAATGGCACTCCTCATATGTGATAATGTTAAGGTAATGAACTATTCTATGGGAATATAGGCTAAGCACCGAGTGTATTTGGTTAGATGAAAACTCCCCAAAGTTAGGGATGAGTTTCAATGTTCGTCTACCTTATCCCATAAAATATGTGCCCGCATAGGTCTAGCTAGTGGATCCATCTAAGCTATATGAACCGGTCTTCCTTAGGTAAGTAGACCACCCCTTTATGGTGTGGGACTTATGACACCGGATTCCATAACAAGCTCTCATGGTCTATGTCGGTTAACTCTTACTTCCCATCATGTGAGATATCATTGTGGGGCTTTATAGGTTCTACGAAGTGTAGGTAGTAGTATGTGATGCTACCTATACATTGCACGAGTAGGCTTGGAGAGATTCATAGTGAGTATCTCTAAATCTTAAAGGAGATGATATGAAAGTGTCTTAAATGGATTAATTGAAGAAGGTTAGCTCTTTAATGCTTAATATGATATGTATGCTATACTTGGGTTATATTATGAGTTACTTTCCATTGTCATGCCTTATGAAATTATATGTACTTTTTGTATGAATATCGCTTAATGATGAATGGAAATTAATGGTAAGTTTACTTTAGGTGACCTAAATGTGATGCCCTAGTATGGATGCTGGTATGGGACGTTATGCGTACATTACACAAGGTATAGCATAAGGGTTGCTTGAGGTGAAGGTACAAGGTAAAGGTAATGGTTTCCATGCGATATTGTTTAGTGTGAAGGTATTGTTTATTGTACATGATGTTTGTAAAAAGTGGCTTAAGGCATAGTTTCCAACCAAAATGTCCACTTTTAAAGCATGTTTTGCATAGGCATCATACTTGGTACATTTTTGTGAACTAACCCATGTTCTTCATATTTTTATTACAAGTGATTCCCCTTAGCTAGTTTGAAGTGTTGGATTGCTTTCCTCCAAGAGTTGCCTCATGGTTCAAAGACAAGACTTAAGTTTTCTTATTTCATGTAATAGACTTTTGAGTAGTTTTTTTTTATTGGAAAGGGTTGTGTCCCTATTATATTTTAAGCTTGGGTCTAAGATGGCTATGTGAGACTTAGACTTCCGCTGTACTCCACGTTTTCCTTTAAATGAAGTTTTGATATTGTTGATTTAAATGAGTTTTAATTCTGCACTATTTCTATATCGAATGCAATGAAAAGCTATGAGGCTTTGCGGAGTCTAGTATGCCGTGTCGCATTCGGGGCCTAGACTCGGATCGTGACAAACATGGTATCAGAGCATAATATTTTGGAAATGGTTTTTAGGATCAAAGTCTCACAAGCCACGTCTAGTAGAGTCTTGTTTATCAGTGCGATTCGTGACACATCTATGAGCGAGAGGGTATAGGAAGTTAGAAGTTACACTTTTTTCCTATTCTTGAAGTCTTGCCTTAGAGTTTATTTCTGTAAGTGTTCATTTCCTAACCTTTATCTTGTGTTAATAGGATATGAATACAAGAGAGACCCACAAAGAGAGTAGGAGAAGAGCTTGTGAATGAGGAAGTTCCTCCCTAAGGTCCTCAAGACGTCCAAGTTCCGGTAGAGGTTCCGGATATGACCAATGAAGAGATTAGGTCGGCTTCCATAATCTTGGCCTGAGCCATGGCGGCTAAAGCGACTAGATATGTGGGGCCTAGGGTGAATGCTAATGAGGGTACTATGGCTTCTAAGTTGAGAGACTTTGTTAGGATGAATCCTCCGGTGTTTCTAGGTTCTAAGGTGGGAGAAGATCCCCGAGAATTTTTGGATGAGGTGTATAAGGTAGTGAGTGCTATGTGGGTGACTTCAAAAGAAAAGGCAGAGCTTGCCTCCTATCCATTGAAATATGTTGCCCCATCTTTGTTCACTCAATGGAAGGCCAATAGGCTGGTGAGAGCGGATCCTATTGAATGGGAGGAATTTAAGGAAGCTTTCCTTGGTAGGTACTGTCCCCGTGAGAAGAGGGAGTGTAAGGTTGAGGAGTTTATCAACCTTAGGCAAGGTAATGCGAGTGTGCAAGAGTACTCCTTGAGGTTTACCCAATTGTCTAAGTAGGCTCCATCCTTAGTGTCAAACCCTAGGGATGAGATGAGTAGGTTTGTGATCGGTGTATCCGACCTAGTCAAGGAAGAGTGCTATACGGCAATTCTCTATAATGACATGACCATTTCTAGGCTCATAGTGTATGCTCAATCCATTGAGGAGTCTAAACTTAAGAGGTTGAATAAGGATGTGAAGTGGGGTAGATCCGATGAGAAAGGTCAACCTAGGTCCAAGAAGAGGGCTTCAAACCAAGATTCTTCAAGTACTCCTAAGGTTAACCAAGAGAAAGGTGGTGGATCTCAATTTGCTTAACCTACTTGCACCACTTGTGGCAAGAGGCACTACGGGAAATGCCTAGCCAGTACAAATGGGTGCTATGGTTGTGGAAAGAATGATCACAAAGTGAAAGATTGTCCTACTCTTACGGCTAGAGGAAGGGAGGCCAAGCAAGCTTCTAAAGATGGTGTGGTTCCTATTCCTTCAAATTATGGTCGTTTCAATGCTCTTCAAGCTAACAAGGACAAAGAAGCTAATCCGGATGAAGGTACCGGTTAGGTATAGTTCCTTGTTATTGTTTTTTTTCATGTTGACCCTAGTATGAGTTTGCCCTTAAGTGGGGGATGGTATGATGGATAGTAGGTTGTGGTGAGTTTTGATATCCTCGTCACTTTCTTATCTCCTATTCAAGCTTTAGGCCAAGAGTTCCTTGTAGCTTGTTTCATGTTTTGGATTCATGAGTGTTAACGAGTTTTTCATGGCTTCCTTATGTGATGCATGCTCTTGATGAATGTATGTTTAAATGTTAAAATGAGTTTTTGACTTATGTTCCTCATGATTAATATACTATGAGTTGTCTATTTTGCCTCATGAGCTTAAATGTTGAGCATGCTTAAATGTGCATTTATGAGGAAATTGCATAATGTGCCTAAAGATGTTGTGATGAGCATGATGTGAGTTGGAGAAGGAAGTTCCTCCAACGAAATGAGAAATGGATGAAGGATCACCATACCTTTGCTAAGATTTCCCAAGAAATTTGATGAAAAAAGCGTGGAATTGATGTTTCCTCCTATGGAATATGCATTATATTGATATGACTTGATTGTTGGGCTGCTAGTCTTGAGTCGTTTTTCCCTTAAAGTGTTTAAAGTGACATTCGAGGATGAATTTTTTAAAGTGGGGGATAATGATGTAACGACTCGGAAATGATAGGTTAATCTAGAGCCTAAATGTGGGGTTAATGTCATGAGTTAAGGGCAAGGGCTAAGGGTTTTGGGTGTAGGCCATCTTTTTGGTACCTTGGCTACCAAAAACTAGTCCTAGCTACTGCCTCCCTAGACCATGAGGGTCTTCACAACCCGTGGTGGCCACCACAATTCGTGGTGCCACCCGTGGTGGCAAGGCAGCATGCTCAAGTTATGTGCCAAGCCAAGGCACCCCTTCACGAGCCACTTCACGACTCATGGTTATGACCACAGGTCGTGCGAAGGCTCGTGGGGTTGCCCTAGCTTGGTGGGAGATGTTGTAAGTTGAGGGAGCTACTGTACCAGAGTTAAAGGGCACCACCACGAGTTCTGGTGCCCTAGACGGTCCATGAAAGTGAACTTGGGGTTCACTTGGGATCAAGGGAGGTAAGGTAACTTTGCCTAGGTGCTGCCCCATGACCACGAGCTTCACCACGACTCGTGGGAGCTTCCGTGGACTTGCCTTAGCATTGGAGGGCTTGGAAAGGAAGGGAGGCACACTGCCTCAAGGACCACGAGCACCACCACGAGCCATGGTGCCCTTCACGACCCGTTTAGTTGGGCGTGGTCCCTGACGGGCTGCCTCAAGTTTGGGGTTTTTGGTAATTTCGTTTTAATGTTTTATTATGTGGGTTGATTTTAAATGGTTTATATGATAAATATATATGGTTTTAAGTTTTTTAAACTAGTCATTCTCTCATTTTTCCCAAATCAAATCCCAAAGTTCTCTCTCTCTATATTTCTCTCTAACTCAAGAAAGAAGAAGAAGTAGGAGCTAGGGTTTTGGATTCAAGGCTTTATTCATCAAATTTCTTGGAAAATCTTAGCAAAGGTATGGTGATCCTTCATCTAGGATTAGCTTTCACCCTAGAGCCAATTTCAAAGTAAACTGTTAAAGATTTCAATTTCATGAAAATCTACGGTTTTATTCAATCTCATGGGTTCTTTCACTAAATGGTTTTAAAAGGTTTCTAATGGAATATTATGATTATATTGTTGTTATATTGATGAGTTAAGATGAAAATACTCCATGAACCCATGATTTCTCTCTATTCCTAGTTTATGCCTTTATGAAGTGGGTTGCTTGATAATGAATACATTTGAATGGAACTTGTTTAAATGGCTTTAGATTGTTGAAGTATGTCATTACCCATGATTATTGTATGGTGCATTGTTGGTGTATTGGTATGTGAGGGTTATGGCCTTAAAGGCAAGATATGAGAAACTACTTGATGTTGATCCACTTGAACGGTGGAGGTGTTTACTTATTATGTACATTGTGACCATGGCGTTGAAGGCATAGTATGAGAAATTGAAGTGTTATCATGACATTGTATGAATGAGAATTCGAGGAAGCTAAGGTGATCATGTCTTGAATGTGAATGTTTTATTATTGAAAGGCCTTTTCTCAAATTGACAGTTATGAATGTTGATGATAGAATATGAAGGATTCTTCAATATAAAGTATACCTTGAATTGGTAGGGCTTATGCATCCTTTTCTTGTATAAATGATTATATTGTTGATTGTTGAATCCTTGGATCGGCAGGCTATTAGCACCCTTCCACTCATGTTAATGATGAGCTTTTAACCGGTAGGCCTATAGTACCCTTTCAAGAAGGTTAATGATGAGTCTTGAATTGGTAGGCCTGTGGCACCCTTTCAAGAAGAGTTAATGAGCTTTCCTAAATGTAGCTAGAATCTGTAGGCTTAAAGCACCCTTTCATGTGTAATGAATGAATTGGAGTCGGTAGGCCAATGGCACCCCTCATATGTGATAATGTCAAGGTAATGAACTATTCTATAGGAATGCAGGCTAAGCACCGAGTGAATTTGGTTAGATGAAAACTCCCCCAAAGTTAGGCATGAGTTTCAATGATCGTCTACCTTATCCCATAAACTATGTGCCCGTATAGGTCTAGCTAGTGGATCCACCTAAGCTATATGAATCGGTCTTTCATAGGCAACTAGACCACCCCTTTATGGTGTGGGGAATTATGACACCGGATTCCATGACAATCTCTCATGGTCTATGTTGGTTAACTCTTACTTCCCATCATGTGAGATTTCATTGTGGGTCTTGATAGGTTCTACGAAATGTAGGTAGTATTATGGGATGCTACCTATGCATTGCACGAGTAGGTTTGGAGAGAGTCATAGTGACCATGTGAGATTTCATTGTGACAATCTCTCATGGTCTATGTTGGTTAACTCTTACTTCCCATCATGTGAGATTTCATTGTGGATCTTGATAGGTTCTACGAAGTGTAGGTAGTATTATGGAATGCTACCTATGCATTGCACGAGTAGGTTTGGAGAGAGTCATAGTGAGTATCTCTAAATCTTAATGGCTATGATATGAAAGTGTCTTAGATGAAGTAATTCAAAAAGGTTAGCTCTTAAATACTTAATATGATATGTATGCTATACTTGGGTTATATTATGAGTTACTTTCCATTGTTATGCCTTATGAAAGGATATGTCTTTTATGCATGAATATGGCTTAAAGATGAAAGGAAATGAATGATAAGTTTACTTTAGGTGACCTAAATGTGATGCCCTAGTGTGGATGATGGTATGGGACGCTATCCATACATTGCACAAGGTATAGCATAAGGGTTGCTTGAGGTGAAGGTCCAAGGTAAAGGTAATGGTTTCCATGCGATATTGTTTAAGTGTGAAGTTATGACTTATATGATGTTAATGCTTGTATATGATGTCTTTTATGTTATTGTACATGATGTTTCTAAAAAGTTGCTTAATGCATGGTTTCCAACCAAAATGTCCTCTTTGAAAGCATGTTTTGCATGGTCATCATACTTAGTACATTTCTGTGTACTAACCCATATTCTTCATGTTTTTACTACAACTGTAGGTAGGTTCCTTCAAGTGATTCCTCCTAGCTAGTTTGAAGTGTTGGATTGCTTTCCTCCAAGACTTGGTATGTCCTTATGGTTTGAGGGCAAGTCTTATGTTTCCTTATTTCATGTAATAGACTTTTTAGTAGTTGTTTTGATTGGAAAGGGTTGTGTCCCTATTATGTTTTAAGATTGGGTCTAAGATGGCCATGTGAGACTTAGACTTCCGCTGTACTCCAAGTTTTCCTTTGAATGAAGTTTTGATATTTTGGATTTAAATTAGTTTTAATTCTACACTATTTCTATTTCAAATGCAATGAAATGATATGAGGCTTGTATGAGGCTTTTCGGAGTCTTGTACGCCGTGTCGCATCTGGGGCCTAGACTCGGGTCGTGACATCAATAAGCTCAAAACACAACAAGAAGGTCGGAACTACTTCTACAAACTCATTATGCATCAAAACTTCACATTCTTCATTTCATTATATTGGAGGAACTTCCTTCTCCAAATCACATCATGCTCAACACAACATCATTAAGCACATTATGAAATTTTCTCACAAAAGCACATTTAGGCATGCTCAACAAGTCAACTCATGAAACATTTAGGCAACTCATCATAGATGCATATTAACATGAGGAACATAATTAGAAAACTCATTTTCTCATATGAACAAGAATTCAAATAGAACATGCACAACATAAGGAGGCCATGCAAACTCATATTCACACAAGACTCCAAAACATGCAATAAGCTACTACGAACTCCAAGTCTCAAGCTTGAATAGGAATAGAAGGAAAGAGATAAGGATATCAACACTATCAACCACCTTACTACTCAACATACCATCCCACACTTAGGGGAGAAACCCAACTAAGGTTATCATAAAACAACATAAGGATCTCATCACTACAAAAAGGAACTATAACTTACCGGTACCTTCATCCGGATTAGCTCCTTTGTCCTTGTTAGCTTGAAGCAGATAGAAATAGTTCTTCTTTGAAACATTGGCATCCGGGCCATCATAAGGAGCTTGTTTGGCCTCCCTTCCTCTAGTCGTAAGGGTTGGACAATTTCTCAGTTGATGGTCACTTTTGCCACACCCATAGCACCCAATAGTACCGGCTAGGCACTTCCCATGATGCTTCATCCCACAAGTGGCACAAAGAGGCTTAGAAAATTGAGATCCACCACCTTTCCTTTCTCTAGCCTTAGGAGCACTTGAAGAATCTTTGTTAGGAGCTCTCTTCTTGAACCTAGGTTGACGTTGCTCATCGGATCTACCCCTCTTCACATCCCTATTCACCCTCTTAAGTTTGGACACCTTAATAGATTGAGCATACACAACAAGTCTAGAGATATTTATATCATCATAGAGCATCGCCCTACGTAACTCCTTCCTTAACTAGGTCGGATACACCGGCATCAAACCTACTAATCTCGTCTCTAAGGTTAGACACCAAAGATTTATCATACATAAACAATAGGGTAAACTTCAAGGAATACTCCTCCGAACTCATATTACCTTGCCTAGGGTTTATAAAATCCTCAACCTTACACTCCCTCTTCTCACGGAGAAAGTACTTACCAAGGAAAGCTCCCTTAAATTCCTCTCATTCTATAGGACCCGCTTCAACCGGCCTATTGGCTTTCCGTTGGGTGAACCACGCTTAGGCCACATCTTTCAATTGGTAGAAAGCCAACTCTGCCTTCTCTCTATAAGTTACTTCCATACGATCTACTATCTTATAAACTTCATCCAAGAATTAGAGGGGATCTTCTCCGACTTAAGGACCAAGAAAAATAGAAGGATTCATCCTCACAAAGTCTCTCAATCTTGAGGCCACGGTACTCTCATTAGTATTAACCCTAGGCCCCACATCTCTATTTTCTTGAGCCGTCAATGCTCGGGCTAAGGTTAGAAATGCCATCCTAATCACTTCATTATTTATGTCCGGGGGAACCACTGGAACTTCATTCTCTTGAGGCACTTGAACACCTTGATCACCTTGGGGAGGAACTCCCTCACTAACAATGTCCTCTTCCACTCTCCTTGCGGGCATCCTTCTTGTATTCATATCCTATAAATACAAGGGAAGGATTAGGAAAAGGATACTTATAGAGCTAAACTCTAAGGCAGGACTTCAAGAATATGAAAGAAGTGTAACTTTCTATTGTCCTATAGCCTCTCGCTCATAGATGTGTCGCAACTTACACTGATGAACAAGACCCTACTAGACGTGGCTTGTGAGACATCAACCCTAAAACAATTTTCAAAATCTTATGCTCTGATACCAAGTTTGTCACGACACGAGAGAACCCCCTAGTCATAACACAGCATACTCGACGTCGAAGGGGTCTAATACAAGCCTCTTAGCACATTCATTGCATAGACAAGAGAAATAGTGCGGAATTAAAACTTTATTTCAAACAAAACTCTCAAAAACTCATTTATAAAGCAGTGGAATACTAAGTCTTACAAGGCCATCTTAGACAAACTTTAACAAGAGAGGGTCACTGCCCTTAACAATCGAAGTATAGACAAAAGTCTTAAAACGTAAAAACTAGAAATATAAAGTCCTTCTCCTCGACATATGAGGACATACCAAAGAGGTCTTCAGAAAACTCTAATAAGAAAATATTAGAAAATTTTCTTCACTAGAGAATGCAAATCACTTGCAGTAAAAATAAGAAAATAAGGATTAGAACACAAAAACATACTAAGTATGATGACCATGCGAAGACATGCTTTCGAAAGGGACATTTTGTTGAAAGTCATGCTTTATGCCATTTTGGTAAAACTTCATGAACATTGATAAAAGAGGCCTAATATAAGTCACAACCAACATACAAAGTCACATAATTCACATTTGAAACAAATCACATATAACCCTTTACCTTCATCTTGAGCCTCCACCTCAAGTAACCCTCAAGCTATGCCTCGTGCAATCTGTGGATAGCATCCCATACCACCACCCATACTAGGGCACCACCTTAATGTTACCAAAAGTGAACTTACCATTCATCCTTTCCACCTTTACACAATAAAGCACTTAAGAGACAGACATAAACATTACATGAATCACATCATCATATTAAGACCAACATCTAAGACAACTCTGAGTCATACTTGTGCAATGTGCAAGTAGCATCCGGTACTTCTACTCACACTAAGTACTCCTTTGAAGTCACCATAGACAAGGCACATTCATATACAATAGACATGACACGGAAGTAACTCATAATACAATCCAAGTATAGCATGCATCTTTACATTTAAGCATTTAAGCCAATTCTTCATTAGATTCATTTAGGAAACATTCATGCATTTAGAGAACTTTCATACATTTAGTCATTAAGACTTAGAGAACTCACTATAGCCCGTTCAATGACTGCACGTGCAATGTATAGATAGCATCCCATACTACTACCTACACTTCGTAGTACCTATCAAGTAACTAGAGTGCACATCTCACATGATGGGAATAAGCGTTTAACCGACATAGACCATAAGATCTAGATCATGGAATCTGATGTACTATCCCACATCGTAAGGTTTGGTCTACTTGCCTAAGGTAAACTGATTAACATTAGCTCGGATGGAATCCACTAGCTAATATTCCATGTGGGCACATAGATGAACACATACAACACACACACTCACAAAGATGAACACATGCATGATTTCACCCATAAGTTTGCCCTTATTTTCCAATCAACATTTGTTTTAGCTCACTCCAGATCAAAAAGGTCTTTTCAAAGCTTGTTACGACACTGAATGTAAATGTATGATTATTTAGGCTCAGTGGCTACTATCCTCATGAAATGTCGTACGAACAATACTCTTTTCCCTTTTTTTTCAACATTTTCTTGTATGCTCAAAATTCACCCCATTTCTCTTGCACTTTCACAACATTATTTCAAACTTTTTCGTTCTTTTTCTTTTTCATTCTTCATTTCTGTTTTCTCTATTTTTTTATGGAAGGGTTCCATCTTTTTCACAACCATGGGTAAAAAGGGGACTTCTTTGCACTTCTTGATTTACCTTCTGTTTTAATGACACCCCCAACTTAGGCTTTTGTCCTAAGTTGGCTATTCAAACAAACCACAAATCATGAGGATGATGGGTAAATGGATAAATAAAGGTCACAATTGCATCAAGTTTCTATCAAGAAAAGGGTAAGGCCCAAAGGGTGGTCAAGTAAAGTGGACACACTCACAAGGTAGGCCACAAAAGAGGTATAATGTCAAATTGTTTTACTCTTTAAAATTGTTGCCTAAGATCATTTCAGGAGCTTGCATTAGTTAGTCAATCGGACCGACGGGGAAAATTCTAGCTGACATCACACATGGTTCACAGTAAGCTCATCATACACGACATTGGAACCAATATAAAACAAGACTCCACACTTTTGCTAGTGTGCAATGTTCATCAGAAGAGACTTAATTCAGTAATTGGCTCGTCACAACGAGATGCAAAAAGTTCACCTATTATCTATGCAACTTCATTTGGCCTCATCGTAGCCGCACATGAATTTGTTTTCGATTGAGAGCACCATTCAAGTCATCGGTATTGATCATAACCGATACTCAAATTTGCACATGAACAACCACAATTTTAGAAGGGCCATTAACTTTAGTGGGGTCCAAGCATAAACACCCCACCAAAAGCATTCAACATTGTCCTCAATATGAGTAGGGAACAAAAAAACCCAAAAATAACATAAGAATAAAAACAAAAGCCCACAAATAACAGATGAAGATAAAACTCTAGTATGTGAAAATGCAGAGCAAGGTGACAAGGAATCTTCACTAAGTACCCAGTTGGCAATTAAAGCCCTAAATGAGTCCAAATCTCAGACTCATCAAAGTACTCATTCAAACTTTATTCTTGGGGTTTGCCATAGTATCACAAGGCAACCCTCCTTGTTGTCTCGGGTTTAAATGAGACGAAATCTGACCCATTTGGATCTCCAACTGCTTGATAGAGACAGAATGAGAAGTAACCATCTTGCTAAGGGTCGATACATCTTCCTTATTTTCTTTTAAAATTGTATCGAACCCTTTAACCTTGTTGAGAATACGAGAGAGCATATCCTCAGAACAACCACCTTTAGAATCTTTGGGCTTTTGGCGCTCGTGGGGGTAACATACCTATCCTTCTCCCCATCTCTTTCCTTCCAATTGGGATTACGATCCCTCCACTCTCTATCATGGTCTCTCCAACCTTCATCCTTGTTCAATCCTTGGTTACCACCCTACCTTGTGTAGTTTGCACGATAACCACCTCCTTTGTTGGCTAGGAAGTTCACCTCTTCGTTGTACAATGCTTCATATTTGGCTTCATCAGGGTTTACACACCCCACCCCCACAACATTGAAATTTCTAGCACCAGCTCCTATGATATGGACAAAATGTCATGTTTGGTCATGATCTTTACCATGATTTGGTCCCTCTCTTGATCTTTTTGAAGTTGCTCCTTTGTCAATTTAAAAGTGAGAGGGGAGACCTGATCTTCCCTGGTGTACCATGCCCAGTTAGTAGCGGTCATTCCATCCAAGAGTTGGGTTGCTATAATCTAAGGTTGTTTCATTAAACCTCCCGGAGAAAGTTGGTCACCTACGCCCTTGTTCACCGAATCGAGGCTTCGGTAAAAAAATTGCAGCAAAATATTTCAAACCATGAGTTGGGCAATACAACACCTACTTCTTAAATCATAGCCAAGTCTCATGAATTGGCTCACCCTCAAAATGCTTGAAGCTTTGGATGCTATCCTGTAGTGTCAGCATCTTCGAAGGAGGGAAAAATCGCACTTGAAATGCAGTGACAAGCTCTTACCACGAAGTGATGGAGTCCCTTGGCATTTAGCCAACCACTTGCACGCTTCTCCCATTAGAGAAAATGTAAACAACCTCAGTCGAACCTACACTTTGGATATGTTCTTAAAGAAGAACAACCCGGCCCGCAAACATCAACAAAGTTTCTTATATGCTCATGGGAATCCTCATGAGCCAGCACACCAAATAACCCTTTCAATTGCAAAAGCCGCAACATGGTACTTGTAATGTGGGACACAACGTTCCCTTCAGTCGGAGGCAATCGAACGGCACCAATTCCACCCATCAGATGTGGGTTATTAACATTCGGCTCATTGACATCGTTGAGGTTGTCGATGTCATCTTGGTGGCCCACTTGGCTACCATTGCTTCCGTTGACACTCATTTCCTTTGTTTTAAAATAACAACACACAAACCAAAACTAATAGTAAGTAAAATCAACTATAACTAAAAAGAACAAAATTCAACTTCACCAAAATATTCTCAAGTAACACCACTCCCCGGCAGCGGCGCCATTTTGATTAATGTTTCAAGGACACTTCATCCAATTCTAAGTGTCAACAATCACTAGTCAGTATAAAACCCAACTAAATGAGTTAGGGTTGAATCCCACAGGGAGCGGTACGTGTTTGAGAGACAATTAGGAAATACGAACATGGTCAAATCAGTCATAGGAATTGAATTGATCAAATAAAAACATCATTGAAATCAGGGGGTGACACTAATGTCAAATGGAGGGTTTTGGTTTGAAATTATCAACTACAACAACAACAAATAATATGAAAATAACAACAATGAGACGGGTTCTTGGGATGTGATTAGATTATAGGTTAATATAGACAAATGGGTAATTGCCACTATTAGAAAATAACTAGATATTAGTGAGTAAGCTAGACTATAGAGGAGGTACGCTTTCTCTTGAACAATTTACCCCGAATCAAGTCAATTTCTCTCGAACATCGACAAGCATACAAAATAAGAACATCCCACACCATAGTCCATTCACTCTCTCGAGTTGAATGTGTGGAATTAGGTTTAGGATTCACTCTCTTGAGATGAACCCATGTCAACCCAATATCCATTGACCATCAATCAAAAATCTTGGTTTTAAAACCTCTCTCCCGAGTAATCCAAGAACACAAAAGTAGAACTGCATTTGCAACTACAATTCTTAAATCAAATCACAATTAATGATTGAACTCACTTCAAAACAACATTTAAACTAACAATTAGCAATACCCATAAACTAAATCAGCCCATAATCACATAATCACACAATCACACCCCAAGAATTGGGGTTTTAGCTAAACATTATAAAAAGATAAAAATCGTTACCAAATTAAGTTTCCATCAACTGGGCAAGTTTAATTTCATCTTTACAATGGTCCAAGTCGAAGAATATCAAAGTCCCACTACCAATTTCTCAAAAGTGAAAAACTTCAATTCTGAAAAGCTATGGAAAACTTGTCTCTCTACTCAGAATAATTACAATTCCAAACTAAAAATTAGATGTAATGAAAATATGGCAATAATTGATTATAAACTAAATGTTGAAAAATGAATTTATAGTCGCCAAAAAATGCTGCAAATAGCCACTCGGCGAAGTAAGTTGGGCTCGCTGATCCGCCCTTTGGTCAATTCCATCATCTTTCTGCCTTAGCCTTCAGCATCCTCAAGGTTTTTCACTTTGGGCGATCCGCCTACTGCTCATTTCTCTCTCCAACTTAGTTTTTTCCTTCAGGGTTTTGCACGCTTGAACTTAAGGCAGTCAAATAGCCATTCGGCGAGTCGCTAAATGGACTTGCCAATCACCAGGCTTGCATTTCTTCGTTATTTTAGCTCGCTTTGTTCCTTTTTGCAAATTAGTGTCGTTGCTTTGTTCCTCAATCCATATACCTGGAAATCAAGTGTTTTACATCAGTTATTGGCATAAAATAAGCATTTGAAGACTCTAAATCAATTTAAATACAGCCCTAAATGAGTCCAAATCTTGGACTCATCAGATATCTAAACCCACAAAATTTTCCTTCATGGCATCAACCCAATTATATCAATTCTAGGTAAAATCATGGAATAGGCATGGGCACATTTAATTTCATCCTAAAAATATGTAATCATAACAATTCAATCATAAACAATCACAAACCACTCAATAGGATCCACAGTCATCATAACCCATAACATTGGAAGAAACCCTAACTAGAATTGCGAATTTAAACTGCACAATTGGGGAATTCTAAGGGACTGCATGGGAGAAAGGATCACTTGGATGAAAAGCCATCATACCTTAGTCACAAATCCTCACAAAATCTGGAAGATTAGAGACTTGAACTTGACCTAGATTCCTTCTCTTCCTTCTTCTTTTTCCTTCTGGACAGAATATTTGGGAGAGAGTTTTTGGTTTTCTTTTTGGGATTTGAGGAATGACCTTATCGGGGGATTTTGGGGGGTTATATTAGTAGGCTAGACGTAGACAAATTGACACCACTTCAATTTAATTAAAACCGGAAAAGACCCATAAGCCCCTAAAATAATTGCTAGCTCTCGATTCATAGACCCCCAACCAATAGACCATCGACTGACCTACGGTCCATCCTGTTCAATCATGGTTCGATGATTAGAGATTGCTTTATGGGCTTTGTACTAATGGACCCTTGACTATGGATCGTGGTCGTGGCCCAGAAGTGTTACTCCTGGCTAGCTGACCCACAACGGACCCCTACCTACGGTCTGTAGGTCAGTCCATGGGCAGTGGATGGCTGGCCGTGGGTTGCACCTGCAGTTTCCCAAAAGCTTGAATTTTACCTCTTTTGAATCTGATGTGTTACAACATCGTTGGAATGTCGTCGGAGTATTGCACAATCCAACGGGCATCCTCTTGAAGGCGACAGTCTTATAGGGACATGTGAAGGTGATTTTCTCTTGGACTTCTAGTGCAGTAGAGATTTGGTTGTGCCCGGATTAGCCATCCAAGAAATAATACCATCCACACCCCGCAAGTCTATCGAGCATTTGATCAAAAAACGGCATTGGGAAATGATCTTTCTCGGTCCAAGAATTTATCTTCCGGTAGTCCATGCATACTCTCCAACCGGTGACCGTCCTTATAGGTACAAGTTATTCTTTCTCATTCGAGACCACTCTGATGCCTCCTTTCTTGGGTTCACAATGTATGGGACTTACCCATTTTCTATCTGCAATACAATACACCATGCCAACGTCTAGCCATTTAATGACCTCTTTCTTCACCACCCCCTGCATAAGTGGGTTTAGTCTTCTTTGATGCTCAACACTTGGTTTGCATTTGCTATCTAATTGGATTTTGTGAGATCAAATTCTGGGTGGAATACCTACAATATCAACAATTGTCTATCCTATTGACTTGATGTAACATCTCAATACTTCAAGAATCAATTTCACTTTCCACTCAAGCAAATCTGCTGCAATGATTAAGAGCAGGGAATTATTTTGGTAAGAGATTGCACTAGCTTTGGAGATGATGTAGCCTTTTCCTTCGCTTTTTGCAACTCTTCAGTGGGGCTTTGTTTCGGACCCTCTTCCTCCTCTTAGAGCATATCGTTTTTCGGTGTTTGAATGGACCACAATTCTTCAACGATGTCCTTTTCTTATTCATAACCATTTGACTCATCATTAGCCTTCTCATTACCGACTGCTATCTTCCCACTTTGAGTCACAATTGTCAAATCTCTGTCATCATCAGCCCTCGAATTTGTTGCATATTCATCTTCACTCCTTTCAAATAGCTTGGGTTCTAATTGTGCTGAAAGTTGGCTCATTTTTCCTTCAAGTTGATTAATTACATCCACATGAGAATTTACCCTATTATTCCATGATGAGAAATCAACTTTCATCTCCTTAAGCATTTCATCAGATCCTTCAACCTTATCAAAGATACACGACAATTGTTTATCCATTTGTAGGTTGCCAAAACTACCCTGAGATCTTGGGCAGTCACTTGATTGTGTGTAGTACTCTTCATGACCATCTTCTTTCCTCCAAGGGTCACTTTGTTCAGTCTACTCTTGATTGTATCACTTCTGCTCGTCTTCATAATATGAGTTCCAACCTTAATTCCCACTCGACATTAAATAGCTCGAGTGAGAATCCTCCTCAAATCTCAACACTCTTTTTACTTCTTTGTGTTCACCAATGCTTTATAATACTTGTTTACTCAACCACTCCATTTGGACATCATTTTGCTAATATTCTTGTGAGACCCCGTGGTTCTTTCACATAGTATGTGTATCATTGAATGACTGTATGAGGCTAATATGACTTGGTGTATCATTGAATGGAGAATAAGGTTGCAAATGGGAGGTAAAAAAAATCAAAGAATTAGACTAACGTTATGGGTCAAGGATGCCCTTAAACAAGTTTGAGATAAAGAATGTCTATTCTAACACCCCGCCTGTTCAGAACGATTAAGTTAACCAGAACTTTTAGGGATAAGACGAAGAGTGTGTTATATGCTAATAAGGATGTTTTATAAGGTGATATAGCCGCCTAATGATTGTAAGTTAAGTTTTGAAGTCAAGCAAGTTGAGAAATATATAATTTTTTTGAAACTTGGGTTAAATTTCTCGGAGCTTTTCTCCCAATATATAAAGATTTAGAAGAATCCCAATATATGAAATCGAAGGTCTACAAGTCTATTTTCCAAAACACTAAATCATTTGTCCATAAGACATTAGGATTGAGAGATATTCAGATTTTAGTAAGACTGCACAAGCAGGCACGTGAAGGTGGGCCCCTAGCCCATATGTCGATTTAGCTTTATAAGATCAGATTTCCCTTCGTTTTATCTCATTATTTTTTACCCAAATAAGAATACAACACAGTCCTAAACCCTCTCTAAAGTTTCCCATATCATTCAAGCATATATTTACAAGATTTCAACACGTTTTTACCCTCGGAGCGTTCATAGAGATTGTATTATTTCTTTCTTCCTCGTTGGTTGTGATTTGAAGGATTCTTCATGGTGAAGGAGTCTCGTTTTTTATGTGGTGTTGCTGCTGTTTGGCGATAATAATTCTCACCCTTCATTTTATTGAGTGAGTGCAAGTTATAGCTGTGCTATATAAACAAGAACACGAATAGATGACTGGAAAAATCGTATTTGGATAGTTACGTGATTTTGGGCTGTTTTGAAGTATTTTATGATATTGTTGTTGCTGGAATATTTTTTGAAATACTTTGTATGTGTGTAGTTCGTGTTGATATGAGTCTGGAAGAGAAGAAGAAGTATAGATGGATATTTAATTGTGACATAAATTAGTGTAAGGTTGGTTCTATTTTTGCATTGCAAATTTCAAATTGTTTCTTCTTGGTTCAACGTCTTGCGTTTAAGGAGACTGTTTGTTATTGACAAGACATGTTAATGTACTGCAAGCTCCATCAAGTTTAAGTTTAGTTTTTTTCCTTTGATCTTATTGCATATGAAGAGAAAGACATGACTCCAAATGTGATTATTAGACGAACGTGTAGGATGATGATTGGAAGCGGCTAGTTCAAGTTATTATGGTTATATTGAACAATTATAGGACTATATTATACATATATTTTTTATGGCTTTAATGGTTTGAAAACTCGTGGTTAGGATTTGGTTATGGTTATTTTGGGTTGGAAAAGAGGGGTGTGGTGATACGCTGAGTTTTAATTGTTGTGCAGGCATACTCTATTTGGTTGTTGTTAACTATTGTTTAGGCCTCCACTTGTTAATAGATTCTACAAAATTGTATGTTATGCCATTAATTTGAGGTTGTACTTGGGAGAAGAGAAGGTAATGAAGCCTACATTTTAAAATGGCCTGGCGAGCTAATCACTATGCTAGTGAGCTCTAAATTGCTACTTTGACCCTGACGTGTTAATATTCTGCCTGTGATCATTGTGTGAAATGGTTTTCTGTAGACTACATACTATAAGGAAGAGGGTACAATTCATATTGATACAACAAGACCCAAAATTGAGGTATGTTAAGCTAAGCACTGCACTTCCTTTGAGCATGAATTTTGGAATCCTAAATTGTCAAATATTGTTTTACTACTCTATTACTAGAAAGACCTTTGGTGAAAGGCATTGATATTGCAGCTGGTGTATTTTTGTGACTCTATTATGTTGTTATTCCACTCGTTCGGTTAGATAGGGTATTTGGCATCTTCATGTCATTTTGTTGATTATCTTGACTATAGGTCCATGTGTACAAATTCTTATTCTTCTTTAGGTGTAGTAACTTAAAAAGATTAGAGATGAACAATATGAATTTGAAATCAGTCCTCCTTCCTCGCTAATTTATATTTTTCAAAACTTTAAAATAAAATATCGATCTCCAAAACTCTTAAATAAAAATCGTAGGTTTAAAACTAATAAAGTACGGGTTTTTCTGAAATACTTTATTTTACAAACCACTAACTAAACATATATAGATACTAAGTGAGGAACTTTAAGCTCTTTATGAACATCCTCCAGTATAAGTTGCCTTTCTAAATCCAAGTTAAGTGTGCCAGTTTAATCTACAAGTATATAAGTTTCATGAGATACTTACATGTGATATGAAAATGATTACGAGATTATGAGAACAAGAGTACCAATGAGCCAAGATTGGCAACATGATTTAGGTAACAAATGCATTACGGATCCATGACATTACATGCTATGCATTCTACTTCAGAGCTACAATCGGAAGGTATGGGGCCTATTGCCTATATTTATATGTATGAGACACAAATGGCCACAAGTTGGCGAATATGATCCCGGTTCGCTACCGGAAGGCACCACCATTGCTAGCACATGGTTGGGTATGACATGCATTTGCATACATATATATATAAATATTCACGACATACAATTTTGCGAGCATACTAGGCACATTTAATTTATATAAGGTTTGATGTAAGCCATGGCGGCTACCAGAGTTTCTGTTTCATGTGGTATCTTTATTCCCCTTTTTACAGTAACTATTTATTATTCTAATCTCTGCCTTACATACCAATACATTTTTATTAGTACTGAGGTCCCGTTGCTTGGGACACATTTTTGTTTCGTGCGTGCAAGTCCAGGTAGGGATTCTGATTGTGAGTTGGTAAGCTCCATTTCTTCTTGGAGCTTTCATTGGATGTTACTTTTATTGTACAGTTTGGGTATAATCGGGGCCTTGTCCCGACTAGTGCTTATGTCACTCATAGAGGCTATTATGGACACAATATTATGAGTTTCTTTCTACAGCTTCCAGTTTCCAGCCACATACGCTTGACATGTATAGATATGTATGTATGTATGTATGTATATCTTCATTCTAACCTTGTCGGCTAGCTAGTACCTTATTATCTTTGTTCTTGTCTACTTTCGTCTATATGACTTATCGATATTCAGGTGATGACCTTAAGGGTCCAGTCATAGTATTTTAGATGTTATGTTGCCTGAACTTCTAAGCCCTCAATTGAGTCAGTTGGTATGTTTATGTGGCTAACTCGATTACTTAAGGCGTCGAGTGCCAGTCACGCCTTCTCTAATTTGGGGCGTGACAAACTTGGTATCAGAGCAGGTCGTGTCCCAAGGAGTCCACAAGTCGTGTCTTGTAGATTCTTGTTTATGGGTGTGTTGTGCACCACACTTATAATCAAGAGGCTATAGGGCATTTAGGACTGGTGACATTTCTTTCAATTTATAGATCGTGCTATAGAGCTAAGTTATAAGTACGCATGAAATACGAATCTTGCTTTGTGTTTCACATACGCTTAAGAGGATTTATCGAGGTTCTACGGTAGAGATTGTTTGTTATCAACTTTTTTTGATGTGATAGAGCTAGAGATTCTCGACTTTGTTATTGATTTGGGCATGGATTGGTGGAAACCTTATTATGTCGATGTCGACTACCAAGAGAAAACTGTTAGATTTCAGTTCCCAGGGGAAGTAGTATGAGAATGGAAGGCTAATGGAGCAATGCCAAAAGGCAAATTCATTTGCAATCTTTATGCAAGGAAATGTTTGCCAATGGCTGTACTTATCATATTTTCCTATCGAGTTTAAGATATTGATGTTAAGACCTCGACTCTTCAGTTATTATAGTGGGCAATGAGTTTATAGGTGTATTTCCAGGTGAGCTTCTTGCTATTTTCCTGGAACAAGAGACAAGTTTTTCTATTGATACATTACGAGATGCTTAGCCGATACGGGAATTGAGAGAATTAAATTTTACTAAAATAGTTTCATTAGCTCCCGAGGTATTATAAAATGAAATTGTGATCTGTTTCGAATATCAATTTCCCCATTTAGAATTGCACCAGTAAAATTGAAGGATCTATTAGATAAGAACTTTAACAGGACTAGTGCATCACCAAGCAGTGCACCATTGTTATTTGTTCGGAAGAAAGATGAATCATTGTAGAACTGTATAGACTACAAAAAAACTGAATAAGGTGACTATAAAGAACAAATATCCACTACAAAGGATTGAAGGGTTTTTTCGACCAACTATATAATGTCGGATGCTTCCCAAAGCTTGATATACATTTAAGGTACCACTAGGTACTTGTTCGAGAGAGTAATGCTTCAAAGACAACTTTTAGGATTAGATATTGCCATTTTGAGTTTCTTGTAATGTCTTTCAAATTGGCGAATGACCCAACAATATTTATGAACCAGATGAATAGTATTAGTTAATGATATTCTGGTACATTTCATTCTGAGGAAAATCATAGAGATCATGACTAAGTAGTGCTTCAGTTACCCCAAGGTTAGAGGTTGTAAGCTAAATTCTCAAAGTATCAGTTTTGGTTGTATTTAATGGTTTTTTTTTGCTGGGGCCATATTGTATTAGATACTGGTATTCAGGTATACTTACAGAAGACTGAGGTCGTGAAGATTTGGCCTAGACCTATGAACCTGGTCGAAGTTCGAATCTTTCTGAGGGTTAGTGGAGTATTATATAAGTTTTGTGGAAGAATATTTTTTTCTCCACTTTCAGCACCCCTAACAAAGTTGACTTAAAAAGAAGTTAAGTTTCAGTGGACAATAGCCTACGATGTGAGATTCCAAGAGCTGAGATATCAAAGGACTTCAACACCAGTTCCGACCCAACAAGACGGTCAAGAGGGCAATGTAATGTATTATTATGCTTGAAGAATTAAGTTGGTTTATGTTCTAAAACATTAAAGAAAGGTAATTGGTTATGCTTCATGATAGTTAATGAATAATGAAAAGAACTACTCGACCTACGATTTAGAGTTGACTGCAATTATTCATTCCTTGAGGATTTTGAGGCATTACTTGAATTTCTTTAATGCTGATATTTAAACAGATCCTAAGAGCCCCAGTATATTTTTAGACGGAAAAAGGTAATTCTACAATAGCGCAGATGGAATGAATCGCTAAAGTTATTGGTGTGGATATCTTATATCATCTAAGGAAAGTAAAATATAGTAGCGGATACGCTCAGTCGTAATTCTATGGGTAGTTTATCACCTTTGGGAGCTGAGAACCAGGAGATGGCCTAAGAGCTCCATCAGCTAGCTGGTTTGGGTTTATATTATAAAACTCCAATGACACTAGAGTCATAGTTCAGGACTGGGTAATATCATCTCTATTTGTGGAGGTGAAGGCTTGACAAAGTGAAGATCCTAGCTTAGATCAGCTCAGAGGCAAGGCTTAGAAACAAAATAAATATTCACCTTTGATAGAGCAGGAGAGACAGTCTTAAGATTCAGAGATCAGTTATATGTTCTGAATGCCACATGGCTTTTATTGAAAAATATGGGACAGGCGACCTATTCTCGCTTCTCTATTCACATAGGAACCATGAAAATGTGTTATGGTATTAAGGAAATATGTTGTCAATAGGGGGAGGTACAGCATCAGAAGCTTAGTTTGCTAACTCATAGAGTTGTTAGAATGTAGGGCCATATAATATTATTCGGAGGATTGGTAGGGTGGCTTACGAGATTGATTTCCCTTCAGAATTTAAAGCAGTTCATCCGGTGTTCCATGTATCTAGTTTATAGAAGTGCATCGATAATGCTTTGAATTATGCCCGTTGAGGATATTCTTTTCTCTACAGACTTGTTTTATGCTAAGGTGTTAGTGGTTATTTTGGTTTGGTAGGTAAGAAAGATTTGGACTGAAGAAGTGGTTTCTATGAAAGTGTTATGGTGGAATAACAACGTTGAGGAAATAACTTGAGAAGTCGAGGAGGAAATAGGGAAGAATTATTCCCAACTATTGATGACTTAAGCTGAGTTGTTTTTCAATAATTGACAATTATTCATGTACACAAACTTAATTAGATTTTAAAAACCTCAAAAATGTAGTTTATATGGATTGTCGCAAGCTAGATATACGAAGCATTGTAATTAGATTTTAGAACTGGATTTAAGATTTGCAGACATAAAAAATATAGCCTTGTAAATAGCACAGTAGCAGCAAAGAATAAAACTAAGAGATTGTTCGAATCCATTCGCGCACGAAAGTTCTTAAGGAGGGGAGAATGTGAGACCCGTGGTTCTTTCACATAATATGTGTATCATTGAATGAGTGTATGAGGCTTATATGACTTGGTGTATCATTTAAGGAGAATAAGGTTGCAGAGTGGAGGTAAAAAAAAATCAAAGAATTAGACTAATGTTATGTGTCAAGGATGCCATTAAACAAGTTCAAGTTAAAGAATGTCTATTCTAACATCCTGGCCATTCAGAACGCTTAAGTTAACCTGTACCTATGGGGATAAGATAAAGAGTGTCTTATATGCTAATAAGGATGTTTTATAAGGTGATATAGTCGCCCAATGATCGTAAGTTAAGTTTTGAAGTCAAGCAAGTTGAGATATTTACATGTGATACGAAAGTGATTATGATATTATGAGGACAAGAGGACCAATGAGCCAAGATTGGCAACATGATTCAGGTAACAAATGTCGTACGGATCCATGACATTACATGCTATGCATTCTACTTCCGAGCTATTATCGGAAGGTATGGGACCTATTGTCTATATTTATACGCTTGAGACATAGGTTGTCACAAGTTGGCGAATATGATCCCGGTTCGCTACCGGAAGGCACCACCATTGCTAGCACATGGTTGGGTATGACATGCATTTGCATCTATATATATATAAATATTCACGACATACAATTTTGCGAGCATACTAGGCACATTTAATTTATATAAGGTTTGATGTAAGCCATGGCGGCTACCAGAGTTTTTGTTTCAGGTGGTATCATTATTCCCCTTTTTACAGTAACTATTTATTATTTTATTCTCTGCCTTACATACTAGAACATATTTATTCGTACTGAGGTCCCGTTGCCTAGGACGTATTTTTGTTTCGTGCGTGTTGTTCCAGGTAGGGATTCTGATTGACCCCTCTGCTAGGATTCGGGCTTCATGTGTGAGTTGGTAAGCTCCACTTCATCCTGGAGCTTTCATAGGATGTTACTTTTAGTAGCAACTTTTGAAATCTTAACCAAGTTTCATGAATTGTTTTCCCTTCTACTTGCTTGAAGTTCTAGATGTTGTCACTCAATTTCACCATTTTTGAGGGTGGAAAGACTCTTATGTAGAATGCCTCGGTAATATCTTCGTATGACGTAATGCAGTCCCTCGGTAGGCTTGCTAACCACTTGGTTGCTTCCCCCATCAAGGAGAAGGGGAACAACCGGAGCCCAGTCTTCAAATTACACCCTTCGCTTGCAGGTGTTGCAGCATTATGTTTGTTACATGGAACACAACATGACCCACAACATGAGGTAAGCAAATAGCACCTACTCTCCCCAATTGAGCTTCATTTCCATTATTGAAGTCACCAACATCATCTTGGAGACCAAGTTGGTTTATGGTTCTTTCATTTGCACTCATGTCACCTGATCACAAACAGCTCACAACACAAGGTAAGTCAATTCAACTACCACACAAAAGGATCACAATTCAAATTTCAATAGGAGAATTCTACACACTACTCCTCGGCAGCGGCGCCATTTTCGATAAACTCTCAACTACACCTCATCCAATACTAGGTCTAAACCATCATAATCTAGTATAAAACCCAACAAATGAGTTGGCGTTGAACCCACAAGGAGTGGTACAAGTTCGAATTCAGTTACGAAGCTATAAATGTGGTTTAATCGGTTGTAGGAATAGAAATTATCGAAAACATTTAGATAAATCAAAAGGGGTGAAGCATTTGTCAGATGGGAGGATTAGTTATGCCAATTAACAAATAAAGTAGTTACAAACAATAGGGGGTGGTAGTCAAGTAACTAAAGAGTACTTGGGGATGTGACCGAATAATTGCCAATTTCTCTAAATGGGTGATCAATAATTACTAAAGTTTGCTAAATCATAGTGGGTAGGCTAGACTTTAGATGCAAAAGCTTTCTCTCGAACAACTATTACGATTCGGGCGAATTCTCTCGAACATCGACAAGCTTCACATTATAAACAATCCAATACCTCACTTTATCTACTCTCTCGAGTTGGATAGGCAAAATCGAGTAAGGGATTCACTCTCTATTGCTGAACACACATCAACCCAATCACGGCAAATGCGAATTTATAACCTTGACTTTACACCTCTCTCTCAAGGATACATACTAAATGAGAACTAGAATCTACATTTCAATTCATAAATTGAACATCAGCTATAAATCAAACCCACTTCGAAACAACAATAAAATCAATAATCCTTGACACCTAGAAGCTAAATTAGAGAATTAGTCATATAGTAACACCCCCAAGAACATGGGTTTAAGCTACACATTATGAAAAGTAAGAAATTAATACTTATTAGATTCTCCATAGCTAAGAATTAATCTCCAAGTCCTTACAATGATTCGATGTAGCTTCAATTCCAAAACACAATTCAAAAACTACTAAAAAAATGCTTTAAACTCAGTAAGAACAATGTTTTTCTTCCAACTATGAGTTTTCCCAATGATAAGATGATCTAATCTTTTCTTGAAAATCCATTTATACTTTCTTAGAATTTGGCCTCAGGGGTCATTCGACGGTATAAGTTGAGTGTCGCTGAACCAGTCGGTGACACGCCAAACGATCCAGTCTTTCACCTTTTTATACTGGATTATCACCATTCATATACTGTAAACTTCAGCGATCGAGGTCAGAATCGTCAACTAGGTCGGCGATGCACCATTTGTCCTTAATAATCGTTGTTTTGCTTGAATCTTAACCGACCATTTTGTATTATTAGGTGATCTGAGCCTCCTTCGCGAACCCATTAGGCGGTTCTCTAACAGGTATGCTATCCCGCCCAATTACTCTTTTTCAAGGGTTGACACACTGTAACTTTAGGTGAGTGAAGGGACTACTCGGCAAAGCGCCAACTGTTTTCGGCGATCTTCAGGTTTACTTTTCTTCTTTTCTTTTGTCTATTGCTGTCCTTTCCTTGCTCTTTTGCCTTTTTTTTTTTGCACATTAGCATTTAATACACTAGCATAGAGCATAAATTAGGCATTGAGGACAATAAAACTATGAAAACAAAGCCATAAATGAGTCAAAATCTTAGAGACATTAGGGCGTCCAAAGCTAGGCCATGTGCGGTGATCAACTCCCGGTGCTCTCTCAACTAAGCTCAAATAGGAGCTAAGGCAGCAACAATGTCCCTCGCAATAAGTCCGGAGACAACTACCTCTACCCTGGAAGCTGATAAGATGTTTCAGGCACACCTCAGCCAATTCTAGGTGTAAACAATCGTTAAGCAATAGAAAACCCAACAAATGAGTTGCGGTCGAACCCATAATGAGTGGTACGTGTTCAAAGTTCAGTTAGGAATGGATTTATCGGAAAATACATGAAACAAATTAAAAGGGTTGACACGAATGCCAGATAAGGGATTTTTGTTTGCAATTATGAACTACATAGTAGTAAAACAATGATGAAATAGCAATAAGGAGAGGGCTTCTCGGGATGTGATCGATTATAGGACAATTTTGCTATATGGGTAATTGAAACTACTAATAAATAGCTAAATATCATTGGGTACGATAGACTATAAGTGAAATAGGTTTCTCTCTAAAAACTACTTCTTAATACATCTTCTCTCTCGAGCAAGATGTGTAAGATTGGGTTTATGATTCATTCTCTCGAGTTGAATCCAATACCTACAAGCCATTAATCACAATCCTTAGTCTCAACCTCAGCTAATGATTAAACCCACTTCAATATATCATTTAAACTAGTAATTAACAATACCCATAAACTAACTTAACCCATAATCACATGATCACTCCCCAAGAATTGGGGTTTTAGCCAAGCATCATAAAAAGATAAAAACGGTTACCAAATCAATTCAACTGGGTAAGAGTATTTAAGCCTTTACAATGCTTCAAATAGAAGAAAATTAGTAACCCACTTGCAAAATCTATAAATGGAGTCTCCAAACCCTACAAGTTTACTAGGAAACTATTCTAAAATAGCAGTAAGCTAAAATCTGGAGAAGAGAACTTGGAGCGCTTTTAAATTAACAGTTCAAAATTCAATTTATAGTTGCCAAAAAATTAGCCACAAAGAGCCACTAGGTGGGGTAAGTCAGGTTCGCCGAGTGGTTAGGCGAACCACCCTTTTCTCTCTTCTATCGCCTTTTTGCATTGGCTCTCAGCATCCTCAAGTCCTATAACTTTGTGCAATCCATCTTGTCATCCCGAAACTACTCATCAATTCGCCGACTGCCCCTTTCCTATCGCCGACTTGGTTTCTTCTCTCAGGACTGGCACAATAAAACTTTAGCGGTTTAAATAGCCAATCGGTTATTCGCCAAGTGCTCTTGGCGATCATTAGGCTCGCCTTTCATCACCTCTTCAATTTGTTTTGTTCCTTTTTGCCAGTTAGTGTCCATGCTTTGCTCCTCAATCCATTTACCTGAAAATCAAGGCAATAACATCAGTTTATGGCACAAATTAAGCATTTGAGGACACTATAACTATCAAAACAAACACCTATATGTACCAAAGAACCCAAGATATGTTATATCTAGAATACATCACAAATAATATTAAAGAAATATTCAGATTAAAACAACTATCAAAAGAATATTACAATAAGTATTATTATATTTTACCACGAAAAAAGAATATTATAATAAAATCTTTAAAATAAATTCCTCACCTACCACACTACCACCTACCACCTACCACCTTCCCCACCACTGTAATGACCCTCATGGTCATTTTTGTGTCTTGCCTTCTGTGTGTCGTTTAGAGCATTCCTATAGTGACCCCAAGTCATTTATGACTTGCTGGGACTGACAGTTCGGTCACCTGGTCGTTCGTTTGGTCTTGGTGCGAGTTTTTGTGTTTTGGAGCTTATGAATCTTGAACGATCATTTTCGATCAAAAGTTCAAGAAGGTGACATCGGAATCCAATTCTGACGATTCCATCAGCTCCGGAAGGGTCATTTTAGTCTGGTAGCATGGTCGTCATGACTCCCGAGGTTTGCAGTGTGAGTCAGTGCGATTAGGCGTTTTAACTTTAAGTTTAAGCCTAAATTTGACTTTGGTCAACATTTTGAGTAAACGCACTCGGATGAGAATTCCATCAGCGCGGTTAGCTCCGGTATGTCAAGTTTGGTCTAGATTGACCCTTCTTTTGTGTCCAGAGGTTTTCGATATCTTTCCGAGTCCTTTTGTGGGTTTTGACTTAAAATGGCTTTTGGAAGTGGGACCCACTTTTTATCGAAATGACCACTGATGAAAATTTCTACTACGCCGTTGAGTCTGGAATATCGAATTTGGTATGGTTGCATATTTCGTTTGCATGCACGGGGTTCCGAATGAGATCGGAGCACCCTGTCGGAGTTTTCGAGGAAAACCAGCAACATATTCCCAAACATAAACCCTCATAACTCTCTCATCTCTCAACCGATTTGGGCGATTCAAAAGGTAAAGTTGTGAGATTTTTCGAGGACAACGCGTTGCTGAGCTCGGATAGTGATTTGGGGTCTCCGTTTGAGGTATATTTCGTGAAACACCTGCTGCCACACCCTTTTTGTGAACTTGATTTTGGGAATATTTGAGACTTGATTTCTCAGCCTTTCTAGGTCCGATTTGAGTGATTTTTGAGGCTATCTTGAGTGGTTTTTCGAGGAGAAAGTCGTGGTATTGTCGCATTTTACTGTAGACTGCCCGTTTCTGGTAAAAACACTGATTCAACTGCTGTTCCATTTCTAGTTTTTGAGTAAAATTTGGGTTTTGGTTGTATGTTGGTAGTGTGTTGTTTTCGAGCCCCGAATTGTGTCCCATTTTGGGATATGAGCTGGGGGAAACTGGTTAGGACCCACTTTTGGGGTAATTTTGGAATTTCCAGCGCGGGTCCCACGATTCCCGTTTTGACTCCAAAATTGACCCGTCTCCATTTGTTATGATTTTGGTGTCTAAACGACTGTAATAACGTTGTGATTCTATTTTTGGTAGTGGGGCAGTATTTTGAGGACGTTCGGAAAGGGAAAGCTCTGGAGAAGTGATTTTGGAGCGCGTGTGATTGGCCTACAGGTAGGCTACGGTTTTCCTCTCTTAGATTGAACTCGAAAATGTGAATGCATGTTGATTAGTTGGGATTTGGGTTGGGTAGTTATTGAATCATGCATAGGTGTTTAGAAATCATGTTTTCGGCATATTTCGAGAATTATCGGGTAACTGTGAGCATGCTTTGTGTTATTAAGGGACCCTCCTTGCTATGTGGAGTGATTGCATGCTTAATTTACTATTTATTTGAAGCATGTTGGGCCTTAGTTTAGGTTTGACTAGGGCTTGCCTTAGAAATACATGATTCGGATCTGATAGGCCTTAGCTTTGCCCCGACATCGCTCGACCGGCTTAGATCCCTGTAGACTGGTATAGCAGACTTGAGTCTGATAGTTTGGGCCTTAGTTAGGCAATACGCTTGCTCCGAATTTAGTTATCCTTAATTTCCCCAATGTTACGACTTTACGAGTTACGTCGGCGACACTAATTCTACTTCGCGATTTGAATTTGGTTTTCGATTTGGTTCCAAGGACTTACATTGATTGGCTATGTGTGGACGGCGTTTCACGGACATTTATGAGTATGGATCGATTAGGACTCTTTCAGCAGCTACATTGGCACCTTTATAGAGCATCCGATTAGAGTTCCGGCCTCTATTGCCCAAATACTTATATAGAGCATCCGGTTAAAGTTCCAGCCTCTTATACTTGTTACTTGTGATTGGTTACTTGGGTATTTCTTGTGAGCATCCGGTTCGAGTTCCGACCTCCGTACTACCAGATTTTACAAATTGGGGTTGAGGTTCTGGTTCGTGTTCTCCATTCTTGGGTTCTCATATGCAATTCTCTTTAGTTATAGTTATTCTGTGTACTCGTCGGGCTTATGGGGGTCCGTTCGGGTTTTTATTTAACTTGCGCACGAGTGTACCTTCTGGGCTTATGGGGGTCCAGTTAGGTGTAGTTAGCTTTTAGATTACTTTAGTTAGTTCTTTCTACACTCGTGTGCATTCCATTGTTAGTTAGATTTTAGTTCTTGACTTCGGTTTGTGTTATTCCTTCTTTTCATA